>BJCM01083707.1:0-16137 GCA_018326385.1 Flaveria bidentis | reverse complement strand
TAGAACTCACTCAGCAACGCTGACTTTGATGTGTTTCCAGTTGGCAGGTAATGATTGCTGAGGATGGCGTGAGGTGGCTACTCAACTCTTTTGGGATGACATCCATTCATTTAATGTTTTTGTGATGTAATGCAACAATGTATTTTTGTAATCGATTGACGCTGTATTATTTGGCAAAAGTTTTTATAATGAAATGAGATGTCCTTTTGAATGTTTCCGCTGCAATATTTTCCTAAGGCAAATGTAATTATATGTTTTATGTGCGATGAGGATCCAACTGTAAGTGTCCCGGGAACGGGGCCTTACATCGGCCGAAAACCCTACAAAGACCACCATCGACCTCTCAAACAAACCACACACCACCATCAACTCAACTCTCGGTCATCACCATTATACCATCACCTTCACATCTTGAATCAAGTCACCCTACACCACCACTCTTTCTCTCTAAGTTCTCGGTTGAAAGGAGAACGAGGCTTTGAAGCTCAAGATCATTCCAATCGATTCATCAAGGAAGAAAAAAGCTACCAACATCTTATTTTCACCCTCTCCTTCTGTCAAATTCAAGGTTTCATCATCTAAACCATAACTAGTTAAGATTACAAAAGATATATATGTGTTTAAATAAACACATATGACCAACCCTTTTGATTTAACATTCAAGATCTTCATGAAACTTACAAACATATCAACTTTATTTAAAAAGCATTAAGAAAGTTTTTATAAGTCTAAAAAAATAAATAAATAAGGGTAACCAAAAGTTATATAAAAGAAATTATCAATAAAAGGGTTGAAAATTATGTGCCAACTTACTAAATTCAGTTTGATATATATTTGATTATGATTGTGGGAACAAATATTATGAATATATTTGGAGTATTAGGAAATATTAATCTGCAAGTTTTGATATCATTACTATAAGTAAAATAATTTATATAAATTATTCAAGCATTTGAAAGAAAACTTTATGCCAGAGGAACTGAACCTAGAAAATGGTTAGAAAAATTATATGTTGATTTTTATGATTTATAAGGATTTCAGAAAAAGTTTTGTGTCCTAATTCGAAGTTATGAATAAATTATAAATTTTTAAAATTTCTGCTATTTAAAAAATGTGAAAAATACTTAAACTATAAGATAAATTATTAAAAATTTACAGAAAATATAAAAATTTGAATGGAACAGTTTGTATAAGAATTAGATTTTTTGGATATATTCTGATATTTTTACTAAATATTGGTGAAATGATAAAAATCATGAAAATTAACTCTGCCATGATTTAGGGCTTAGTAAAATTTTGGGAACCTATAAATGTTGTGAAATATATTCTGAAAAAGTTTGATAAGTTTTAGATACCCAAAGGTATTTCTAATAATTTGTTCCAATAATATAAGAATTATAGAAAATAAACTGTAAATAATTGGGATATGAAATTTTGATATATTATGTCTAATTTATAGAACCACTTGTTGTAAAAATTTCATGATATATGTTTGAGGTATTGAAAATTTTGAAGAAAATATATATTTTCTAAAATTATGAATATTTTGTTTATAGGTTACCTCTTGGAGTAAAAGGTGAGACTCATAGCTTCATTTTATTCTTATAAACTCTTTGGGGGGAAAATCATATTGTTTTATGTTTGATGCAATTATGAAGATTTTAAGATGTACTGTCATTTATGTTACAACCATTAATTCGGATGTGAAACCGTTGGATAATATAGGTAGCGCTACTTAGGAAATTATTTTCTGCACCAACAGGATAAGTGTTGTGATGTTATATTATCTGATTTTTATTGTGATATGACAGTTATGGATCATCTGAGTATTATGTAAGGTTTGGTTGTATATGATGCATCAAAATATTTTGTTTAAAGTTAAACCTATGATCTCGCCAACATTATGCAGACCATTTTTAGTATGCTTTTTCAGGAAATCATCATGTCTAACAGCATAATGTTCTTATTTGATGTATATAATGGTTGGGGAGAATTAATGGGAAAAGTTTGTGTGAATCTGACAGTTAATCTCTATGACCTCAGTGTATCGGTGGATACTCATTTCCATCGTCTCTGAAAATGTAGCTGTTAGATCTTTATGTTGTAATAGGATTATATTATGTCAAATTTTGACTATCTATGATGTGATGTAATTCTATCTTTATAATTATAATGTGAAGGTTGTTATGTTATATTTTGCTAATCTGTTTAGTCATTTAATCAATGAATTCTGAACAAACGAGTCACACCCAAAAACATCTCACGCTTCCGCCGGGATGTGATAGTTTAAAGTATATTTGAGTAAACTTTAATCTTATTTTTTGAGGTCATTATATATATTTTAATATAAACTCCAAATAACGTCGATGATGACGAAATGGCTTACATATAGGTAACATGTATGAAGTATATGTACGTAACTCTTAATTCTGCACTTTATAACACGTAATTACATACATATAACCTCTACATATCCGTAACTCTTAGTATTACACTTTATAACACGTACTTACATACATGTAACATATGTTTTTATGCTTTTCATTTGATTCATACTTTCATCTATCTATCTATACACACATTAATAGAGGCTAGTAATAAAAAAACTATAAATAATATGATTGATTATCTTGATTTTTCAGTTTTTCACATTGCTATGTAGTTTCTTTATGATCCTTCCACTACACACATACAATAAACTTTGGATTCATGTTTTAAAATACAAACCGCTTGGTTGTACGAACACACAATGTGTTTATTTATACTTACGTTCACAAGTTGTGTGTATAATTCTCATATCCCACGACATCACGCTGACGATGCTAGTTTTTTCTAAATTATATCTAAAATTAAACCGTATTTAATAAATTATAATATAAATGACACCGGCTATTTTTGAATAAACTAAAATATAAATAAAAGATATGAATTTGTATAAAGAATATTTAAAGTAGCACGTGACACAACGTGTGATATCCTACGCATAATACTTCTGCTATATGCCTTTTGTAAGTATGATAAAATAATAGTCATAGCGACTAACAAACAAGAAAAAATAATAGTCATAGCGATGCAACTAGTAATTTAATGGTGTATATATCAAGTTAAGATTCCCAACTTGGCAAATGAAACCCTTAGACTTTATAACAGATTTCAATACATGATTCCTTAAATATCAAATTCACTAAAAAGCATCACAATCAATTTTTTCTATCATATTCTGATTTCATTTGGTCAACTTATTCATCAACAAACACGAGTAAATAATTTCGCGTCTCTCTTAAAAAATAATATTTGAAGTTTTACTAGAATTCCTAAACATTATCCATTATATTTTATTTTCTATATCAAAAGTTTGTTAATTTAGTTTATTTTCAACACACTTATCATGTATGAAGTGAAAATATTATATCCCCGTGTTATTTAATTAAAAGAAAAATAGCGAAAGATTTGGAATGATATGGTATTTGGCTAATTAGGTGATAAAGCCAAGAAGGGAGGACCATGGTATAGAATATAATATCCATTATTCTTTTTTGTTTTTTGAATTCATTCAAGAAAACCTATATGATTTCAAATATATACGTAAAGACCCTTAATGTTAGAGAACTCAGACTCATCATACTTTAAGCTCGACATTAAAACTTTAGATTAGCTCATGAATGATATATAAAGCTCGAGCACATGTTGTATTAAATCGTTTATTATTAATTAGCTCTTTTACTTGATTATCTAATAGGAAATGAAGAAAAATATCTATGTGTGTGCGTGCGTGCGTGAGCGGGTGGACGTGCGTGTGAGTGTCCATATAATTTTAGCATCATACTTCAACATCGCATATAAATCATTTAATAAGTTTATTATAATAATAGATGTAGTTTTACTTTGTAATAATAAATTATGCTAAACTAATTGAAGTTTCCTGTATTACATAAATAATAAAATAGTTTACAATCCTAAACCTAATCAAACTCGATAGTAGCTATTGGTATATTGTCCAGTTGTGTATGTAAATTTAAACTGCTATATTTTTTCATGCGAATGTAACATTGGATATCCAGCTTTCATCGATTCTCTCATATATTCTATCATCTTATATGAAACAAATTCTTAAACATATTATAGCCCTAAAAACCTCATTATCAAAACTAAATTTCAAACAATCTTTATGTGACAAGACCCTTAATCTTTATGTGTAAACTTCAACAATCTCAAGGCCCTTAAATGCAATGTTCCACTTTACCCTTTTCAAGCCAAGTAAACAAACAACCCCGTGCGTCTATCTCCACCAAATACATCAAAATCAAACAAATTGTTGAATATTTTCGATCCAAATAACAGTTGAGAGTGAGATTTCTCTTTATAATGACTGTTCTTCGTTCAAATTTGGGGCAAAAGTTCCCACAAGCTTCGATTTTTAGCAACAAGAACAATAATCTTGTACAAACCCATGTGAAATTTGTGGTTTCTGTTCGTAATCGCAATTACCCTAAATCCAGAAACCCCATTTGTTGTCTGTCGAATTGTGATCAGAAGACCCAATTTTCTGACGAAATGGAGAAGAATAGTAATTGGGTGTCGGTTGAATCGGATGTTGATGGGATGTATGCGAAGGAATTGGAGGTTGCGGTGAAAGCTGTTCATGTTGCGTGTATGCTTTGTCAGAAGGTTCAAGAGAATTTGATCTTTAATGGAGATGATGAAAATGTTCAGTCGAAAGATGATGATTCCCCTGTCACAATTGCTGGTAATTTCGTGTTTGAATATGATTTTGGGTGTTTTGATAGTGTTTATGTTGAATTGAATTCTGCATTATGTGTAATTGTGTTATAATTGTGTGTTAATTGATTATAGATTCTTGAAATTTGATGTTATTTTGGTGACTAGAACAGTTCTATCTTGCAAAGTTATTTACTTTATTATCTTTTGGATAGATTGAACTATGTTTTTTTATGTCTACTTGTTAATGGATTGATATTTGTGCGAGCTGTAGTTTGACTTTTTGAGGTCAAACATATGAGTTTAGAAGTAACAACTTATATGAACTGGATCACTTGGTGTAGGAAAGTTGAACACTAAGATTACACATGTAACAAATACTAGATCAAGAAAAATGCCAGAATCAAAATTGTAATGAAATCATTGTCCAAAATTGCTTCCAAAAGTGCTAGGTTTGACCTAAAAATTAAAATGAAAATTGAAGTTCTCCTGAAGCGCGAATGGATTTCCTTAATTTTTGGAAAGATAGTCTCTACACAAAGTAAGTGATGATCCTATTCATGTTTCCATATACGCACACACACACACGCACACACCATAGTTCTTGAAGGCTCAAGACGCACTCAAGGCGCAAAGAGTGAACCTTGGGCCTAGGAGGAAGGTGTTTAAAAGATGAGGGCTATTTTAAACGAAGATGGATAGTATAAAAATATCATTTTTCGGGGTTTAAACAAGTTATAGGCTTGTTTTGGGCTAGTTTAGGCTGTTTTATGTTGTTTCTAGGCTTGTTTAGGGTTAGTGTAATTGTTTTAGACTTGCTAATGTTATTTGGTTGGGTTTTTTCCGAAACTTTGCTTGAACTTGGCCTAAAAATGCGCCTGAGCATCTGAAAGTGAGGCTTTCAAAGCGAGGCGCAAGGCTGCGTTATGTTGCGCCTGAGGGCCTAGGCGCGTGCCTAATGGCTTTTGATAACAGAGACACACACAACACTGAGCACACACATGTGTGTATTTGATTGCACACTTTAGTGAGAAAAATCTGTGAAAATAAACCTGCATTCAAGTTACTCATTTAATTTGTTTGTTTGACCCAACAACTTGTTTATGATATGTTTAATCAATTGACAGCTTTATTACAAACCGTTTATAACCCGCCAAACTGTTTACGACCTGTTACCCCCAATAAATACTTCCAAAGATAAGAAGCTTCATAAATACCTTTTAAAAAACACTTTTATTTGGGATGAAAACTAAAATAGGAAAAGAAGCATTTATTTTCTATCTAACAACTATATTTTTCAAATTTACCAACAGATTGGAGTGTGCAAGCAACAGTAAGTTGGATACTCTCCCAAGCATTTGGAGCCGAAAATGTATCCATTGTTGCAGAAGAAGACATTGAATCCCTCTCAAAATCTGATGCAACTAGCATCCTATCATCCGTTGTCAAAACCGTCAACGACTCCCTATCGTCCGCATCCTGTTTCGGCATCAAACCCCCGGTGACAGATCTTAGCACCACCGAAGTTCTTGAAGCCATTAGTCGGTGCAACTCCAATGGCGGGCCCACAGGTAGATTTTGGGTCCTTGATCCGGTTGACGGGACACTAGGCTTTGTGCGTGGTGACCAGTACGCGATTGCTCTAGCACTAGTCGAAGATGGGGAAGTGGTTCTTGGGGTCCTCGGGTGCCCGAACTACCCGATGAATAAAGAGTGGTTAAGTTACCAAAACGGGTATAGGAGGATTCTTTCAAGACTAGCTAAACCAGACTCTACTAGTTGGGATAGTAAAGGGTGTGTGCTTTACGCGAAGAGAGGTAGTAAAAAAGCGTGGATGCAACCTTTACTAAATGGCGATAAGGGTGTCGGCTCGGCTAGGCAAATTAAGGTGTCGACTATTGATAATCCTGTTTTGGCTACTATTTGTGAGCCGGTTGAGAAGGCAAACACGAGTCATGTGTTCACACAAGGGTTAGCTCATAGCGTCGGGATGAGGTAACTTGTGAAATTCCTTAAATACCCTTCGTTTATTGAGAAAGTAATATAGTATCATAGTCGTTTTCAAGGGTGATTTTGTAAACTTACTTGTTAAGAAGAATAAACAATCGTGTTGGGTTGGTGGGTTCAGGTTGAAAGTAACTGAATCTAGACACTATTAGATATTAGGGTTTATTAGTATAAGCCCACGGGTCAAGTAAACCTAATTGAACCCATGAACTTATACTAATAAACCCTACTATCTACACGACCAACCAACCAATATATTTATTCGTGTCGACTGTCTAGACATAAATGATAACTTAGAAACTTAAAACTATGTAACTCAAGCACGACCCGTATAGCCCATTCATTTTGATCGTGAGAAGATTTTCATCTTCTTTATCATTTTATCATTATGCATGTAAGGGAGAAGTCGTACGAGACGAAAATCTCATGTACAATTATGTAACGGAGATTCTACGCATCTAAAGAAACAAATGAGTTGGCGGGTTGTAATTAGGTTGCAATGAATTTGTAACGGGTTGAACTTATAGATAATATATTTTTAAACTATATATTATTAAAAACAGGTTAACGAGTCACTATTTTTAGTAAAACCCAAACACGAAACGTTTGGTGACAATGTGAGCTCATCAAGCTTAAAAATAAGACGATTTGGGTTATGTTTTATTTCTAAGAGGTAAAACGAGCGTATTATACATATTAAACTGACCAAGCCAATGTACCACAGGAACCAACCGTTACGAGTATACAGCATGGTGAAATACGCCGCCATAGCTCGTGGAGACGCGGAGATCTTCATGAAGTTTGCCAGAGCTGGTTACAAGGAGAAGATATGGGACCATGCTGCCGGAGTTGTCATCATCGAAGAAGCCGGTGGTATCGTCACCGACGCGGGTGGGCGGCCGCTTGATTTCTCTAAAGGTATGTTTTTGCAAGGGCTGGATCGCGGAATAATCGCTTGTGCTGGAGCTTCACTACATGAGAAAATCATGAGTGCTGTTGATGCTAGCTGGAACTCTTCTAGCCTTTGATTATGTTGAATGTTTGATATCATTTTGTATGATAAGGTTTTCAGTCTTTTGATGATTAATGAAGGGTGAAAATATTAGTTTGTAACATAACTAATAAGTTCCCATCCGACCATATCATATATTCTATTTTTATTCTTTTATGAGTAATTTAAAAACTATGTTCACATGTGAAATGAGAGTGTGTATTGATTAGGATTTTTGGTACTTACTTTTGGATAAAACTTGATGTAACTTCACATGTGAACTGCTATTTGTTAGTGTCATGTCATATATGGATTTATACGATTGATTTAGACATTTTGATTAAAATTAGATCTAGGTTCACATGTGAACTAAAGATGGATTCACATGTGAACAATTATTGTGCATTCAACTAGATTTGTATTTCATATTTGCAGTTGTCCGGAGCTTAATATAAATTCACATCTAAAGTAGTAACTGTTTTCTATTTTAATCAATGTTGACACATAAAAATTTATAAAATCGATCTACTGATTTGATTCAGATTATTTCACATGTGAACCAAAGTTGATTTCACATTGTGAACAAGTACTAGTGTAAACGATAAGCAGTGTTGGTTCAGATGTGATTTTGTTTAGTGTTTGTTTACATCTAAATATTTGTTGATTTGAAGCAAATCCAAGAAGAAAAATCATCTTTGTATCAAATCAAGTTAACATATGTGATATGACAATGTTAACACAATTATAATATTACTTGTAAAAAACAAGCGAACAAACCATAAATTTTTAATTGGAAAACCTTATTTTGATATAATAGTGAACTAATCAGAAAATGTAACAACTCGTTAGCTAAATAAGATCAGAAATACAAAATCAAGAATTTTTTTTACCGCAACCACATCTTGAGATCAGTAAAACTAAGCATCAATTCATCGCGGGTTTAACAAATTGTTATGAGTTTTTTATGTACATTTATTTCTATTACCAAGAAAAATGGTCATCAAATGTACACACAGTAGGATTTAAACACATAGCAATTTGTTATGAGTTAAAAGGGTTTGGTACAAGCAATGTAAAGACGTGTCTCGTATATAAAAGAGTGTTATAATCGAACACCACCACAATAAGAAATCAACTTCAAGACTATATTGATTCAATGCATGTTTAAATGACGATTAAATAAGAAAGAAAACTACAAACTCCTGTAATGAACAATATAACAGATTTACAAAGGCAAAAAACTATCATATCTTTACCAACAAAAACAACTCATTATGTAACAACAACCATAATAGTAGCAAACAAATCACCATAAAAAACGACTCTTCTTCAAACACACTCGCATTGCAGGTCTACCAACCACCCTCACGCCTCATCTCCGCAGCTTGCCCACTCCCTCGGAAGTACATGTATACTTGCTGCATAACCACAAATATCATATCAAGTTATTGTTTCAATTCTGTAGGTTCTGTTAAAAAAAGTCAAAGTTTGACTAAAAAGTCAAAGCTTTGATCTGCAACTAGAAAACGAACCTGAATAACCCACAAGCTTAGTAGCGCCTCAAGACAGAACAGCCCGAACCCAATAAAGTAGAAGATCTATCAAACCATAAATGATATTAATATAAGAGCAAATGTTATCAACAACATATTAATAAAACTGTAGAAGGTGCGTATAAACTCACCCCGACTAAAGCTTGATCGCCTACAAGATCAACGGCTGGCAGAATACCTCTGTTCCATATTACAGAAAAGGTGAAATTAGGTAATAGAGTGTTTTGAAAGTTTGCTAAACTATAACTTAATATAAATATTTTTGAAACTTTAGATAAAGACTTACGCGAGAGATTTTCCTTTGAAGACAATGGGAGGAGCGACTGCAGCGAAGATTACAAAGCCTATGTGCAACTGTAGGCACAGAAATAACAAGAAGCGATCAGAATATGGTGGCTAAGTGCGAATACAACGTTTTCTTTTAATTTTGTATGTCCATAATGTGTCCATTATCACTTATTTATGTATGTATTTTCCAAACATGAAGCCTGATATGATCATTCTTTGTTGCCTTTACATTTCAATAATGAGTTCAAAATCATTTCTTGCTTCAGAAATTAATGTTTTCTTTGGAATTTTCATAAGAACAACGATTATCTTGCAATGGAAAAGCAAACATGGTGGTTCAAAAATATGATTACACGAGAAGATCGACTTACCAAGTAAAATAGGAAGAACCAACCGAACCTAAATGCACTTTCATTCCTGCAAACATAATTTTCAAAAAATAATTTATGTTGAATACAACTCAGTCTTCATTAAAGATTATACTGAAACGTAGACATAAAAACCCGTATGTTTTATTCTATTAAATATTACAAGCTATAAGAGAAAAACTAAATTACATCTTAAATCAAAACTTTTTTAAAAAGAAAATAAGTTGCAATATTTTTAAAACTTCACCATACTTAACAAGCATTTTCTAGAGTAGATTTCATATAACTCAATATATTTATGGATGATTACAATGGGGAAAAGCAAGTTAACTTCACATTCCAAAATGAAACCTTATATGAGATCTCATAATAAGGTTCCTTGCAAGTAGTAATATTGTTCATGAACCAAAACTGCTAAGAATACCCTTGGACTTTAGAGGTCAAATGTGATATCAAAATGAATTTGCATATAAGAAACATCAAAATTTTTTTTATATGTAGCTCAAGTTTATTGTGCTTATCAAGTGTTCCAATAAGAGTTATATCAACAATAAAGAGGCAAAAATGCTCATCTGCAAAAACTTCCATCCTAAAAGTTCTAACTAGCACGTTAATTGAGTCACAAGTCATTCAGCATTGTTTTATGATGAAATAGAAAAAAACTTACTGAAAACAAATTTAGAGTTAATAATGGTTTACCTAAAATTACGATAAAGCGTTCGATACCACAAAACATAGGCAAGCGGAACCCCTGATATAAAGTAGATAATTGCAAGAAACCAGATCTTTGGGTCTGTAACAGAAGGATAAAAGAAAACATATCAGAATAGCAAAATGACAGTTTTATCCTCTCAAACGCAGTATGAGTCTTCAAAAAAAATAAATAGGAATATAAAAGCTAGATTAGAGACCGTGTGACACAAACCTTCTCCTTTAATCCATGCTGTTGTAGTGGCTAAAAAATTCCAAAAAAGGCAAAATACCAACCCTGTTCGACACATCTATACAGATTATTTTCTTGAGCAAGAAAACTAAAATATGAATGGAGTGATAATGACAAGAATATAAAACATAAGACTGATATCATAAATCTATTGCTGGTCCTGTGAAATTTGTATGCAAAAGAGACACATACCCAAGTATGTTGTAAATGCAACATACTGCAATTTCTGCAGATGAATCGGTATTTCATTTGCAATATCATGATGAATGATTGGGAAAAATGGTGGCCAGTTTTTCTCCTCTAGAACAATACCAGCTGAAATGGAAACATTATCCTGTTAGAATCTGAATAATACCGCAATCATACACATACGCATATGGGACAAAGATCCAAAAGAATGAAGTACCTCGAGCAGCTGCCTCTTCTTTCCGTCTTACTATCTGCAAACAATTATAAATAACATCATGCAGGGATAAATTATTGATATCATAATTATCTAATTTCACACATTAAAATAGAATATTATACCTCTTCCCTCTTTCTCAGCTCAGCTTCCTTGGCTTGCAGCTCTCTCTCTTTCTTCTTTAATGCCTTTAACACAATTCAATTGTCACGAAGATTTGACACAAAAAATATGAAAATATTAAAGTAAAAAACTGGTTAATTGTAAATGATAGAACCTACAGAAGCAGAATCAAGTGGAATGTCAACTGAACCATTTTTATCATAGTAATCTGCTGGTTCATGAGGAAGAGGTGAAAGCCTAGAGTTTGGAGCAGAAGGAACACCCTAAAAACACAAACCACTTATCAACAAACTAGCCATATCTTAGTGATGATGATTAGCCATCGTTGTTAAGATGACGTGAAAAAAGCATCGTTAACTTGATGATTACAGTGCAACTGATTGTAGGCTTACCGTCGTGTAGAAAGAACCTCCACTATAACTTGTCGTGCTAGTGCCTTTCCCCCCAGCTCCCTGATCCTGATCATGTTAATACAAACAAAACTTGAAATTGTTGTATACATATGGATTTGGTGTAAGAATTTGTTGTGTAATGGACAGTAGCTACAAAGGAAAACTGATTAGTAAAACTTCTCATTTAAGCAATATTCTTAATTTTCTTGTCATTATCTCTACATGCATTTGCGACTTCTAAATAAACTTTGATCATGAATTTCATAAATCCTCTCTAATCTTTGCTTCGATTTGATAAAGGTCCAAAGGTATGCTGCTGATAACATAACTAATTCACAACAAATTTAACTGATTAAATGGCTCAAAAGTCAATATAACTAACATCAATCACCTTTAATCACTAAAATTTAATAAACCATGTTCTTTCTGAAATATCAGGTAGACAGAATGGTTGATACAAAGAAATTAGGCAAATTACCTAACAAAATCCATTAATTAATTCAGGCAAATTAGTGAACCAAAATAAAGGCATCAGATTACTTTGGTTTCATCTTAATACTAATCATTATTGTGTGTGATGAACCGAACAACCCAAATATTCATACACAATTCCACCAATTTCGCAAGAAGCAAAAACATGAATACTTGTGTTGATCATGTGAATCATTGAATCAATAAATTATTCCTATAAAAACTTCAGCTACAACGTCAACAAACATCACAAATTCAAGTGAACAAATCAAACAAACATAAAGCTACTTCGATCAACCGTAAACTAAGGTCAATCATGAAGAAAA
This sequence comes from Flaveria bidentis, assembly GCA_018326385.1. Taxonomy (NCBI): domain Eukaryota; kingdom Viridiplantae; phylum Streptophyta; class Magnoliopsida; order Asterales; family Asteraceae; genus Flaveria; species Flaveria bidentis. The sequence continues at coordinate 3,553 of BJCM01083707.1, read as the reverse complement.
CTAACAAAACAGAGTAACAGACCCTGTTTCAAGCTCAAACAATAAGAACTTCAAGTCTTTAATGGTGATCTATGCTCAAAGAACATCAAAACAATCAAACCCCATATGAAATTACGATCAAATCGAACAAGAAATCAAAACTGGTAACTTACAGCAAAAGGGTTAACTTCATCCCCTTCTTCAAAGGGGTTAGGATCATATCTACCAGCCATCAGCACCAAATTGTGGCGGGAGAAGATTATATGGAAATTGAGATGATCTGTGAAATGGGTATTGACACAATAGTGATAAAAGATAGAAATTTGAGAGAGAAAAAGGTTGATGAAGAAATTCAAAAGCTTAAAGCGTTTTTAAAGATTGTTGTGTTCGTTGAAATACGAGAAGGTAAAAAGGGTGTAGACGACGGATTGTCTGCGTCGATTTGGTCAGCAGACAATGAAAATTCAAATATAAAAAGTTATATATTTTCGCTTTCAAATTATTATTATTATTATTAAAAATATTAGCTGAACACACACGTTGTGACTAGAGTCTTGAAATTTACAAGGCTTAATTTCAGTTACTTATACGTAGGATTCACTCGGGTAAAAAAGTTACCTCAAAATAAATGAGAAAAAATATAATTGTGAACGGGCTATTTGTCATAACTTGATTGGTAAAAATTAGAAAAAAGTAAAATTTGAGGGGCCTTGTAACTTTTGAAGGGTCAAATTCGTTTTCCATTTTTATTTTTTATTTTTCATATTAAAGTCATCAATTCAACACTAGTATACTTAATACATGTAGGTTATGTGCATGGTCTAATGTATTTTAGTATTTTTCTAAACTTGTGAAATGAGTTAACATGTTATAATCATGTTGAACATGTTAAGTGGATTGTAATAAATTAGTTTAGAGGATTGCAAAATGTTGACATGTTTAATTATATTTTAACGAATTAAATATACCAACTAAACATGGTTTGTGTAACTAAATAGGTAAAACATATTAATTGAATATAACATGTATATGTTTGAGTTTGATTTGCTGATAATATACATTGTAAAGACTTGTTCAACTAATAAATTGTGATTGAACTTTATTTAGCTTTTGTTGTTTTTATTTATCTATTTATTTATAACTCAAACCAAGTCGACTCGCTTACAAATAAATTGTTAAATTATTCAACAACTCCATCATGAAAATTGTTAATGCACTAATATTTTATTTTTGTTTGATGACTATTATATTGGTTCTAGAATGGCATTAAACGTTAGCACCGCAAATGAAAATTGGTTCAATTTTGACCAAGGATGTGGGTTGGTTGGCCATTTTGGTCTTTTGGGTAATTACTATAACATCCTTCAACTATCATTTAAGTTCTATTTGATCCCTAGGTTTCTTATAATTGTTTAATTATATGACCTTGTTTTCCTTTTTTCTTTTTTCTTTTTTCTTTTTATTTTCTAAACCATCACATGTGTTTTTCCCAAATCAATGAACGTCATATGCAAGTCATGTTTTTGTTCTTTGAATTTTTCATCAGTCCTCTAAAAAAACTGTATAGCCTAGTAGTCGACCTTCACAAAAAAAATCCAAATTGGTTCATCATAAAGAGATGTATAAACACTATCTTTTTTTTAATTCTATACATCTGTCATTTCTCAATACATTTCTTAAAAAAATACCTCGTTCTAGAGTTTCTCGTTTCATTCTTGCCTCGGTCACCCTTCTCTTTGACTACAATACATACATCCTTGCTCTTTATGAACTAAATAGATCCTAGATTCTTCCTCCTTCATGTTATCCCCCTCTTTAGTCTCCAAGCGCTTGTGCATCTCATCCAATACTTTGTCTCAAAAATTGTCTTATTTGCCTCTTCCTTGGCCCTTTTTTACCTCCCTTTCAACATCATTCCCTCCATTTTGTCATTGTTACGTTTATCTTGCTTTGCACATTGTCATTCCATATGACTCCTTATACCCACTAGAGTTTCTTGTGATCTTAAGAGTCTCTTTTACTATTTGTATGATGTTGTTAGTCATCGCCTCCCATATCCTATATGCGTCTCCTCATATTCCAGTAGAACCACTTGGGTGCCTAACTTATCCCTATACATCATAATCTTTTCACATTTGAAACAACGTTATCTAATCCTAGGTTTGGTCATTGTCTTCCATAAACTAGTTTCCCTTTTATGATAGCATCTACCACCAACAAACAATGTTGACTCGCCATTGTTTCCTTTGTTATGACCTTATTGTCCATACACAAACAAAGTTATCTTTGTCTCATTAAGAATAACCAATTCATGTGTTACGTCCCCTTTACTAAACATGATCAAGTGTGTGTCCTTCTTCTTTAAGAACAAGTTTAGAAAACCATCATTATCCTTACCAGTATGACCATTACCATTAACTTTTCATCCTATACAAAAATTCTTATCCCTTGATAGCCTCACAACTTAATCTAGATGACACCAAAATCTATCTTCAATCAAACCCCTTATCACACTTCAGATGCATAACCTTTAACTAACGACACTACTTCCTCCCTTAAAATATCATCAACATTATCATCTAATAATGCATCTTCTCACATTTGTGAAATTTATCTTAACAATATTGTAAGTAGAGTGTGTAAATTTAAGAGTATAGCTAGTAGGTCATAATTCATGCTCAGCTATGGGGTTCATTAGTATTCATCACACAAAAAAATATTAAAAGTACAAAACAAAACAGAAATAATAAAAATATCAAAAAAGAAACATTCAAAAGTGAAAAGCAACAAAAGGAAAAACTCCTAGTATACGTAAAAAAACTAAGAAAAAAATATAACTTTATTTAAGTTTAAGGTTTTATGATAATTTCATTGAATTTAGGACTAGCAGCTTAGATTAGACAAATAAAAACACCGATTAAAATACAAGAATATAAGTGAAAATTTATGCTAGAGGATAAAATTGTCAACTTTAATGACATCAACATCATTTTTAATACACGAGGAATGGTTTCTAAATTGCACATTCCACCCTGGAAGTCGCTTTTACATTCCATCCATTTTAATTATTTTTAGAATAAATTAATATTTTTATTAATAACTAATTTAAAACCGTTACAAAATTTCAATTAAAAACCTAATAACAATATATTTATTTAAAAACTAGCATCGCGTGGCAATATGCTCCACTAAATCCACTTTTTAAGCATTGTGCATTTCATTACATGTTTGTTGAATGTTGTTGTAGGACCGTTGAAAGCTTGCAATTTACAACACAACAACACAATAAGGAGAGTAACTCAAACTCAATCAAACAGTGAACTGGATTAACCACACAGGATGATACTAAGAACACAAGTAATTATATGAGACAGAACCAAAAAAACACAACATAAGGAAATGGGTTTTCAAGATTGCAGTATATTGCTTTCTCAGGTTCTATTACAAGTGTTACAAAGCATATTTCAAAATACAAGAACAAGAGAATACTTATACTACATCCTACAACCCGGCCATACTATGAAAGCCAGACTGGATACAATTGACTAGACACACAACAGAATCAATTGTAGAG
>BJCM01083706.1:0-15921 GCA_018326385.1 Flaveria bidentis | reverse complement strand
CTATAAATAGAATAGAAAACCTCGTACATAAGGTGACAGTTGATAGACAATTAGAATATATTTTGTCATTTACTCTCTAGGTGTATTATTACTGCTTTATGCTCAAACCCTAGCATTTACTGTAATCAATCATCTTCATCAATACAAAAAGCATTTATGAGTATTTCTTCTGCATTAAATGTTTCTTGATTGTATGATTCCGCCATTCAATCATTAACTCAATCATTATATTCGATTTTAATTGAGAATCTCAATCTCACTACCCAGTCAATTGTTAGTGCGGAAGAACAAATACTTGGCGCATTTGTCTGACTTGTCCGCATTTGTAAATGCGGAAGAGTCAACCTTGTCTGCATATTCTTCTAAGCTATCCGCATTTGTTAATGCGGAAGAACAAACACTTGTCATCATTTGTTTTATGACTTCCGCATATACAAATGCGGTTAGCCACACTTGGTTCTTTTATCAGCAGACTCTTCATCCGCATTAATTCTTGGACTTGTGAGAATCTCAGCAAAACAAGCATCAACTCACCAATTGAATTGGCATGTATGATCCTTTCAGGGCGTAACATTTTATAAACAATTGCTTTGAATTTGGTTTTTAACTTGCTAATAAATTGAAATTGAACATTAATAAAGTGAACATAATGCAATTTCCTACCTGATGTATGTGATACATGCTCCTATATGTCTAAATTGATGCAAATTTCTCTAACATATAGATGTCATACATACTTATGCATATTAAATTTTTATATATAGCGGTTTGAAGTGCTAGATGGCATTTTAGGCACATGTTGGAATGCTCTCGGGTTAGCTTTCTACTACACATTCCTAGATTTTTTCTATAGTTCTATCATACAACTCAAGTAATGGAAGGTAAGCTTATCTTTGGTCATGCCTAAATTATGTTGTAAAAATAGTTTTTTTTCTTATTATTATTCTTATCGATCTCAATCCAAGATAATAAGATGAGTGTTCTAGCAATGAAATTTAAGAAGGGCCTCAAATTTTTACTTTGCTTTGGGCCTCCAAAATGCTTGAGTCGGCCTTGATTGAACCATAGCTCAAAATAATCAATCTACATATAATAAATGTAAACTAAATTATGCATAAAAGTATTACTCTCCTAGAACTCAAGACAACATATCAGAGATATCACAGTTGATGCATATCATACTAAGAAAATAAAAAAGTGATCATGTATTTGTGTGAGATACCTTTATAGTCGTGCCAAAGCTAAATTACATCTATAACAATGCATTTATGAATTCTTGGTCGCATATCTATGTTAGCTTGGGCATGCTGCTTTATAATCATTAGTTTGCATATAATGTTACATTCTCTATATAATACAAGAACAAATAATCATGTACCTAGTTTTGATCATGTATTCAAACTTTCAATGCTCATTGAAGATGAATATACAATATTGTCCGTTTTACCCATAAGAAGCTCACGAATTTGCTTTTGGTTGTCTAGGTGAAAACTTCCCCGGGAGGTCACCCATCCTTGAATTGCTGCCACCTGAGCATGCTTAACTGTGGATTTCTCCTCTCATCCTTAGCCAATACGCCTAAAACGCGTTGGTAATACTGCAGGCGGGACATTCCTTATGAACCAGGAATCTCTTTTATCCACAACCGATGTGGATTCGCCTAGGGTGTTACAAATACCCCCCTTTAGACACATCATCCTCAATGAGGTTTGCCTTCCATCTCATCTATGGATGTGGGATTTGCCTAAGGTTTTCCTCTGAACACCCCCGGGGACTTACCATCCTTGATGAGATTTGCCCTACCATCCCGAATGGCACAAGAGTGGCTCTAATACCATTTTGTAACACCATAGACAAATTCCACATCAGCTATGGACAAGAGAAATTCCTGGTTCATAACGAATGTCCCGCCTTCAATATCACCAACACGTTTTTGGCGTATTAGGTGTGGATAAGAGGATAACTCCGCGGTTAAGCGTGCTAAGATGGCAGTTATCCAGGGATGGGTGACCTCCCTAGGAAGTTTTCACCTGGGCAACCAAATGAAAATCCATGAGCTTCTCGTAGGAAAAACATACAGTATTGGTGATATGAAAGGTCGGGTGTTACGAAACGGTATCAAAGCAACTCTTGTGTCGTTCAGGATGGTGGGGGCAAACCTCATCAAGGATGGTGAGTCCCTATGGGTGTTTAGAGGGACACCTTAGGCAAATCCAACATCCATAGATGGGATGGTGGGGTAAACCTAATCGAGGACGATGAGTCCAAATGGGGGGTGTTTGTAACACTCTAGGAGAATCCCGCATCGACCGTGGACACAAGAGATTCCTGGTTCATAAGGATTGTTCCGCCTTCAATATCACCAATGCGTTTTAGGCATATTGGCTATGGATAAGAGGATGTTAAGCATGCTCAAGTGGCAGCAATATAGGGATGGGTCCTTGGAAAGTTTTCACCTGGGCAACCAAAAGTAAATCTGTGAGCTTCTCATAGGCAAAACAGACAATATTGGTGGTATGAAAGGTCGGGTGTTACAATAGATGGGATGGTGAGGCAAACCTCATCAAGGACGATGATTCCAAAAGGGGGGATGTTTGTAACACCCTAGGCGAATCCCACATCGGCCGTGGATAGGAGAGATTCCTGGTTCATAAGGAATGTCCTGCCTTTTATATTACCAACACGTTTTGGGCGTATTGGCTGTGGATGAGAGAACTCCACAGTTAAGTGTGCTCAGGTGGCAACAATCTAGGGATGGGTGACCTCCCAGGAAAGTTTTCACATGAGTAAAAGCAAATCCGTGAGCTTCTCGTGGGCAAAGCAGAGAATATTGGTGGTATGAAAGGTCGGGTGTTACAATAGATGGGATGGTGGGGCAAACCTCATCAAGGACGATGAGTCCAAAAGGGGGGGAGTTTGTAACACCCTAGGAAAATCCCACATCGGCCGTGGACAAGAAAGATTCCTGGTTCATAAGGAATGTCCCGCTTTTAATATCACCAACGTGTTTTGGCCGTATTGGTTGTGGATGAGATGAGAACTTCACAGTTAAGCATGCTCATGTGGTAGCAATCCAAGGATGGGTGACCTCCTTGGGAAGTTTTCACCCAGGGAACCAAAAGCAAACCCGTGAGCTTCTCGTGGGCAAAACGGATAATATTGGTGGTATGAAAGGTCGGGTGTTACATTTTGTATGATAAGAGATTTGACCATCAAACGTTGTCCAAAATCCTAGATCCCAAATCCAAATCACTGCTTAATTGTGTTGTAAGGTTTAAGAATTCCATTTTAATTTAATAATCACTATTTTAATTTATTATTTAGGTCTCAATTTAAATGAACTAACTAGCGAACCACGAGCCAAGCTAACTTCGCACAAAAGGGATTGATAAAATTTATGGGTACATATGTATTAGTTGATTGTGTTTTTTTTTCCAAAATGAATTTAAATTAAAATAAAAAGATATAACATATTTGTAACAATATATATTACACATATATAATGTGACTTTACATGTATGTAATAAGATACTAGATCTATGTTGTTATATTAATGTGAGAAAAACTTAGAATTATATACTTCATTTTGATTAAATCATAGTTCTTATGAAAAAGTTGTATGCACATTGATGGAAGAACAAAAGCAACAAGATGCGACTTAAGTTTATAAAAAAGAACAAAAACCATGTATTTTGAATAAACCAATAGTTCTTTGATCTTCGATATATGTAATGAACCAATTCTTATGTATTAAAAACATACATGTGATATAAAAATATATAAAATAGTTCATATCACCTAAATGTGATGAAACAATTCTTTGATTGTTCATTTATTCAATCTTATTTCTAGTTGATAATGACAACTAGAAACTACTATTGTATATGATGATTGCTAACTATTCCACGTGAATAACAAGATATTACATGTATGTGATATGATATTACATATACATCATAATATAATATTTCATACATGTAAAAAGATATTATATACATGTTTCTATTTATGTATATGTGTTTAGGAGAGGGATCAAATGATAAATTATTTTTTATTTGTAAAAATTCTAGGAACCAATATAAGTATAAGTTTTCAATGGAAAAAGGTAAATAACAAAAATATAATAAAAATAATTTATTTTCAATTTTGCTCCCTAAGGTTTGACAAAAACAACTATTTTGCTCCGAGCGATTAAAAACATCAATTTATATTCAAAAGTTTCATAATTTGTCAATTTCAATCCAGAAGTTTTATTATTTCATATTTAAGTTGAAACAATGATGAAATTGTTGAATTGAAATTGAAACAACTATAAACTTTTGTAAGTGTTAAAAACTTACGACTAGTGTAAATTACTTCATATTTACTGATGTTTTATTATTTCATATTTATATATATGTGTAAATTCACAAGTGTTAAAAACTTACGACTAGTGTAAATTACTTACAGTTAGGTAAATATTTACTGATGTAAGTGTAACTTACGCTAGTTGTAACTTTTTTACGCTTATAAGTTTACACACATACATAAAAGAACATAATTTTGTATATGTGTAATAATGTTATCCAATAAAGCTAATTATGATTTTGATTGTTCTTCAAAAGTTAACACAGTTATCGCAATAATAGAAGGTTAACAATTGATAGATGCCATATATATAGGGTTAGGATCAATGTCAATCTTGTATTATTGTTATATCCGTGCTAACTTTTGAAGATCAGTCAAAATCATTATTTTTCTATTCGAATAACATAATTATACATATACAACTTTATGTTCTTTTATATATATGTGTAAATTTACAATTGTAAAAAAGTTACGACTAGTGTAAGTTATTTACACCCGGTAATATTTACCAATGTAAGTGTAATTTACACTAGTTTTAACTTGTTTACGCTTACGAATTTACACATATAAATAAAATAATATATTTTTTTATATGTGTACTGTTGTTATTCCAATAAAAATAATAATGATTTTGGTCGATCTTTAAAAGTAAACACATTTATCGTAATTATAAGAAGGTTAAAATTTGACCCGTCCCTATACACACACATGTGTGTGTATGCGCGTGAAAATCAAATGTTAAATAGTAAAACCAACGATTTTAAAGTATGAAATACAATAACTCTTTTCTAAAAGAGAGGAAATACTATAATGTTTTTATGATGAATTCAATCGTATGTTTTGATACCAACAAAAGATAGTTATATGAGCGCTTTGCTCACTTTCCTCATATCAACAAAAATATAAAACACACTCACTAAAGGTAAACAAAGTATCCATAATTGATGGCTCGATCAAGCCTTGGATTGACTACTAATATGCGTATTTGAATACTACTTCAATTCAGATCACTCACTATGGAACTACAACAAATCATAAAACGACTGTGCATAATAACTTAAAGCACAAGTATCATGCACACTCAATGCATCCATGGTCGCAAAAAGGTCAAGCCATGGATCAACCATATCACTAGCGGATAGATTTTCAAACGACGACTAATCAATTGCCTCAACATAGACAAAGCAAGAAAAGGAGAAGGAAACTATACTAGCATATTAGTTACCAACTTTATGATGAATCCGATTCATAAATACACTAAAATGATTTTATAAACCCCAATATCTTTATAACATGATGTATATAAATTAATTGAGTAAAACAAAATGTTTAGTGATTCTTCTTAATAGGAATGTAGTCAAACTAAAAGCAAGTTACAAGAAAATTGTCTACACAAATAGTGTTTTGAAAAATTATTTGCCATTACTTAGCATTGGTCCTTTCATTTTTGCACTAAACAAAACCCAAATACATCCCCTTAATTTTTTTAGTGATTAAGCTCTTACAAAAGATGATCATACTTGGTTCTTAGACATTCACAATGGGTTTATGTTTGTGAGAGACAAGTGAAGATATAAGGAGTATGACACATGCACAATCTAACCATGTATAGACCATGGGGATTACGTCATATGCATGATTCATCCATAGGACCTGCGTATAGTACTAGAATTTTTTTTATTTTCTTGCTTTTTTGGCTATTTGAGTAAGTCTTTCCATACGCTTTGTCTTGAGCCTCTTGCTAGAATAAAAGCTCCTTATTATTATTCCACCTCCATATAATGTAAATGAATTCAAGCTTAAAGAATTATCTACCATATCAAAAGAAATGATAGAAATGTAAGAGTTGAGGTGTTTGAAAGATTTATTGTAATATTTTAAGTTAACTCCATGAGTACTTGAGAAAGGTGCTTATTAGTTTCAATGGAATATATGTACTCAACACCCAAGAATATTTGAGAAAGCTAACCCCTATATAGATTATGAATATATTTTAAGGGCGATCGTTACATAACTAGAGAGGTCAATCACCGTTTAACTAGTGAATTGTTATAGGGCTGATCACCACACTATTAGAGGGATGTTTAAAACGTGATCAATACCAACTTGGTAAGACATTTAAGGAATAATCACTACCTTATTAGTTGGATGTTGAAGGAATGATCGATACTCACTTAGTAAGAATTTCAAGGGGCGATCACTACCCAATAAGTGAGATGAATCGATGATACATGTAATCAATACCTTCTTAGCGAAATGTTGCAACAACGTTGTCTATCATCTTAGTAAGAAGATTTTAGTGAAGACAAACTATCGGTTGAAGATCGAGGAGGTGACATACACTTGATTTCTTAACGTCCACTAGAAGCACTACACATCTGATGTTATCTCTTCCATCATTCTTTGCTTTCTTGCAAACCATACATTATTTTCAAGAACAAAAATATTATTGTCAAAACTAAAATGATATTTAAAAGAAACCTATTCACCCTTATTTAGGTTGTTATAATATTTTTTTAATATGTTGGTAAATCGTGATACATAATATGATAGTTTGGTTATCTATGCTAGTAATTAAATTGAAATCGCTTACTTGTTTTATAAGGTATATCATGACCTTAAACCTAAAATGATATTTAAAAGAAGCCTATTCACCCTTATTTAGGTTGTTATAATATTTTTTATTATGTTGGTAAATCATGATACATAATATGATATTTTAGTTATCTATTCTAGTAGTTAAATTGAAATCGCTTACTTATTTTATAAGGTATATAATGATCTTTGTATGCACATTTAGGTTAAATGACATAAGTTTATCAGTTAAAATACAATAAGTTATATCTGGTAGTATGAAAGAAGGTTTAATAGGTCCGACTAATCAATCTCATATTTAATTTGTTGTAATGCTTGTATCTTTAGTTAGTTTACCATACTACTATATACTCTTATGTGCATGTAAAATTTTAAGGTTTCATCTCTTTGGTTGTGTACCCAACCATGGCTAGTAAAAGTTGGACATGTTGGTGTAAGGCTCATGCCTCCTTATGTAATGGAGGAAATCTCTCTGCCTCTTACTCCTATCATTGTTCTTTTGCTTATACTCTCTTTTAATTCTTACCATACATATGAAATACACATACTCGCCTTATACAACAATCAGACATATGAGTGCGACTTCATCATCATTTGATGTTTCATGGAATTCCAACCTCGGATAACTTCTAATGCGTTTTCTAATATATTAAAACTGCCATTAAATCTTAAAATCGGTGAAAGGGAGAACATACCGCAAAGAGAAAAAGGGTGGGGGTGGAGTGGGGTGGATTGTTGGCTAGAAATATAAGAACATTAACGATCGGTTAGTAAAAAAATAACAAATTGTATTATAATTGAGTGAATGTTAGGATGGTGGATGCAATTTTTTAAAAACCAACACCAAGACCACAATATGACCTTGCTATATTAACCATGCTGGTAATTATTAGTTAATCTTATTATTATTTACGATCCTTATCTTCAATATATGATGCTCATTGTTTGATGCGGCTGTTATTTTTTTTCAAATAAACCGTAATAAAGATTTTAATGTTGCAAACTTTAACAAAGAAGTTAGCTAGCCCAACGATTTACACCCTACTCCTCTTATTAGGGATCACAAGTTCAAGACCCATCACTATCTGTTTTTTTTTCAATTTTTTTTAACGATTTTCTTCTTGTAAACTCTCAAACCCATATAATATACTAACTAGTGCTTCCTCATATCAAAAGATGGTGGGCAAAAAGTTAAAGAACCCAAACATGATGGCCATTCATGTAACTTCTCATCACTTTTTTCTAACAACACAAAACCCCCCTTGAACAATTGTTGCAGGCCTATATAAGCAACCTCACACACAGATTCACACAACATGTGAAGATTGGATCTACTAGCACCACCATAGCAGACGTCGGAGCAAAATGTCGGTGATACGGTGGTTGGTGGTGGCGCTACTGGTGGCCTTTTGCGTTGAAGAAGTTCGATCAGGTGCAGATCACAAATACAAACCTGGTGATGAAGTGCCTTTGTACGCCAACAAAGTCGGCCCCTTTCATAACCCTAGGTGAGCATTTGTTTCTGGGTGTTGGTTGGATGTATGATTTGTGTTGAACATTGGGTTCTTGGTACTGCGAGTTGTGAATTTGTGGATTGGATCTGATTTGGGGGAATTAGGGTTTTTGGGGGTGTCGGTTTTGTGGATCTAAGTTTGGTTATGGTGATTAGGGTTTGTTTGGTTGGATTTGAATGTAGTTAATTGGGGGTTATGGTTGTTAGTTGATGATTCTGCTGAGTTTAGATGTAGGAGTAGTTGTGGTGCTGGGTGCCCTTATTACAATATGTGTATGCATTGCAAGCCTGCAGATCGATACAACTTGCGAATTGGCTAGGTAACTTGGAAGTTTATGCTGCCATTGAACTTAATGGGCAGGGAGATGGGCTGAATTCAGTCTGTTTTCTAGAGGCTGATGTACTGTATAAATGAACTTTCTTTCTTGATGCATTGAATTTTATGAATTTATGGCTTTTAGTTGTAGGTACTTTGCGTCCTTATTGAATTATTTTTTATCTGTATATAATTCTGTTTCTATCACCAAATACATAAACTAGGTTTGATTGGATTATTTGGTCAATAGTGAGCTATTTGTAATGAAGCTTGATGTGCTTTTAGTGAGCGACTATCAGTTGTATAGTTCGAATTGGCGATTATTAGGAAAATTATAAAGAAAAGGTGCTAGGCTGTATTTGAACTTGTATTGAATGTACATTTGAACTAGCCTATAGCAGTAGATGCCATTCGATTTAATCACTAGCATATATAGGATGCCTTTTCAGTAATGAGAAAGTGTTGGGTGCATATATATGTGAAATATTATGATATCTTAAGTTGATGAACATTTTTTCAAGTGCTGGCATGTATCAAAAAGGTTTGCAAGGAAGTTTGACATGCCATAAGGAATAGGCCTGAAGATTACTAGGAAGAGAAGGCTTTACTTATCCAAATATTTAATTCTCATATTTTGTTTAATCTTTAGAACATTAGCTTGCTGCAACATATTCTTTTTATGTGTCTGTTCTGTAAACTGATAACATAATTTTCTTTTCTCTACAGTGAAACATACCGTTTTTTTGATCTACCTTTCTGTTTGCCAGGTGCGTGAGCTTGTCTTCAATCTCTTATTATCTTCTTTATTATTTATTATCTTTTATCTAATTTATGTTGATTTAGCTTATTGTTCTTCCCACTCTACATCATTGTTGCTATGCTGTTTGCAGCTCATTTAAAGGAAAAACCAGAAGCACTCGGTGAAGTACTGAATGGAGATCGTTTAGTCAGTGCTCCTTATAAGCTTGACTTTATGGTTGAAAAAGATTCTGAAATTGTTTGCAGAAAAACACTGACAAAAGACGAAGTATCTAAATTCCGAAGTGCTGTTAAGAAAGATTACTATTTTCAAATGTACTATGATGACTTGCCTTTCTGGGGCTTTCTTGGGAAGATTGAAAAAGACAAAACTGACCCTAATGAGGAAAAATATTACCTTTTTAAACATCTTCACTTTGAGATCCACTACAATAATGATCGTGTGATAGAGATAAATGCAAAAGCTGACCCTAATGCTGTTGTGGATCTCACTGAAGACAAGGAAGTTGATGTAGAATTTATGTACACAGTGAGGTGGAAAGAAACAAATGTTCCTTATGAAACTAGGATGGAGAAGTACGCCCAATCATCTTCCCAACCACATCACTTGGAGATCCATTGGTTTTCAATTATTAACTCATGTGTGACGGTTCTCCTCTTAACTGGTTTCCTTGCTACCATTCTTATGCGAGTCCTTAAGAATGACTTTGTTAAGTAAGTAGTTAAATTCATATGTTTTAGATACAGTCTCTTGGTTTCCACTATCCATTAATCTCTTTTACTTCCAAAATTTGCAAAACAAGGTATGCTCATGATGAGGAGGCAGCTGATGACCAAGAGGAAACTGGGTGGAAGTACATTCATGGTGATGTTTTCAGGTATCCAAAGTACAAATCCCTTTTTGCTGCTGCCCTTGGTTCTGGTACCCAGCTATTTGCTCTGTAAGTAAAACACTTGTTATTTAATTTATCACACCTTTATTTCAGTAAATTGATTGTTAAAATATTATCATTGATTACTTTTTTGTTTTTTCAGTGCACTTTTTATATTTATACTCGCTCTTGTTGGGGTCTTTTATCCATACAATCGAGGAGCTCTGTTTACAGCACTTGTTGTCATATATGCACTTACATCTGGGATTGCTGGCTACACCGCAGCCTCCTTTTATCACCAGCTAGAAGGAACTAACTGGGTATGCTATACATATTATGAAGTTTAATAAACACTATTAAATATTAATTGATGTTAATCTTATTTTTTAATTTTAATCAACAGGTGAGGAACTTACTATTGACTGGCTGCCTGTTTTGTGGACCTCTATTTCTTACTTTCTGTTTCCTAAACACTGTTGCGATCGCGTATACTGCTACTGCTGCCCTGCCCTTTGGTACAATTGTTGTGATTGTGCTAATATGGACATTGGTGACATCACCGTTGCTAGTGTTAGGGGGTATTGCTGGAAAGAACAGCAAGGCTGAATTTCAGGCGCCTGTGCGCACCACAAAGTATCCAAGAGAGATCCCACCTTTGCCTTGGTACCGTAAAACCATCCCGCAGATGGCCATGGCTGGTTTTCTTCCTTTCAGTGCAATCTACATCGAGCTTTACTACATATTTGCAAGTGTGTGGGGCCACAGGATTTATACAATTTACAGTATCTTATTTATAGTTTTTATCATCCTCCTCATTGTTACCGCCTTTATCACTGTGGCATTGACTTATTTCCAACTTGCTGCTGAAGACCATGAATGGTGGTGGAGGTATGTATTATCAATTATCAATATCATGTCATTTTTGACATTTGACTTGTGGGGTTTTGTTTGTGCAACAGTTGACCTGTTTTTTAAATTTTATTCAGGTCTTTTCTCTGTGGTGGTTCAACGGGTGTTTTCATCTTTGGTTATTGCTTGTATTATTACTATGAGCGCTCTGACATGTCGGGATTCATGCAAACATCATTTTTCTTTGGTTACATGGCTTGCATCTGTTATGGTTTCTTTCTCATGCTTGGGATGGTTGGTTTCCGTGCTGCCCTGTTCTTTGTCCGACACATATACCGCTCCATCAAGTGTGAATAGAAGCTCAACATTCAACCTACAGTACTCAGACAGGTTTTTACGATACATTACAAGCACGCATAGTCGTGCTCACACACTCTCCTCTCACATGCACATGTATGTCTCTGTATAATCATGTTAAAAGTTTTTGTTTAATGCTGTTTCATTTAGGCTGATGCTTCTGCTACTGCCCAATGTGAATCGTAAAGGTAACAAGAACCAAGTTACATGTTGTGAGGATGTTGAAACCGTCACCTTCTCAATTATGTTTATTAGGTCAATAATATGTAGGTAGTTTGAACTATACAGACTCAATTTTTGACATATATCGACTCATTTCGTTTGAAAATGTAGCTTGTAATGGAACTCTTGTCCTGTCTAGTTATAAACATGTCTTCTACATCTTTACCAGCATTGGCTTCCTATGTGATATCTGCTAATGGCTATTTGGCTAGGTTAAGATTTGGCCACATCTCTGTATTGTCCTTATGCATCATGTTATCAAGTCATTAGCATCAGTTAAACTCACCTAGTACTACACATTTTTGGGTGCATGTTCACATAATTGATCAGTGGAATTTTGAATATTAGAATAATAATGTGGACTTGCGGAACTGAAATTCTTTACGGGCCGGATTTGTTGTAGTCCAAGTGCCTTAGGTCATTTCTAAATGAGTCATGAACAGAAACATACCTTGTCTCCACATTGGGTCAATAACAGGGTTAGTGTTCTAAAAATTGGCCTAGGCGGCCGATTAATCGGTAGTCGGTCCATTATCTTGTCAATTTCAACTAATCGGTACCCAAAATTGGTAGTCGGTCCTGGGCGGAACTAATCAGAACTAATCTGAACATTGTCATTAACATTACACGTATAAATGTTTGTTTTTATATATAAAAGTGAAATTTATATATAAAAACTTCGACTAGCGGATGAAGAAGGTTATTAGGACAAACAAATGTTATTTCATATAGGGGCATCACTTGTTACATTCGTTTTTGCTTGTAGTTCAATAAAATTAGAATTTAAAATGTTTTTTTTACTTGTTTGGCTTTGTTTGGCGTAGTAAACTGCTGATTCATACAGAGCCATTTTTTGTTTCATTGAAATTGTTTTCGAGTTCAATAAAATTGGAATTCGAATTCTATTTCATACTTGTCTGGCTTATTAAATTAGTTTGGATTGGAATATTATTTGGAGGGTTAGCATATTTGTTTGGAGAGCTAAAACCAGAATTATAATGAATTTCTTTAACTACTTTTGAGTCATTGATTTAACGTTTGTTTACTCGAGTTTTCTTCTACCCCCACTGTCATGCCGTTGTGTCACCACCATTGTTGCCGCCCACCGCCATTGTCATGCGTAGTGCCACCACCACTGTTGCTGCCACCGCTCAAACCACTGCCCAAACAACCGCCCACCGCCATCTTAGCCACTGATACTATTACCATACTCCAACTTCTGTAATAAATTTACAAATCAATTATTCATTTTAACAAGTTCTAAATCAATCCCTTTTAAAGGGCAACAACTTTGTAACTTGAGAAGATTTTAAATAAATGGTTAAAGATAATAAAGAGAAGAAAAAAATCCATGAATTTCCATTCAAAAGTCAAAATCAATACATGATTACACAAAAAACCAATCTAAAAAAAAAGGTTTCTTATTAGTCTTCAGGCCACCAGTCCACATTTGTTCTTGCAGCTTCTTAACTTTATTCAACAGAACCCTACTTAAATTCAATGCTTCAGACATTTAAAAAACAACACTCTCTAAGTCTAAACACCTCATCAACGGCTAACAGCTCAACAAGCACGAGCTTAATTGGCTTGTCTATACAAGATCAATGAGGATATATGGTGATCAATGGGCTTCATTTTCCCCGAAATTGTAGAATTCACGCGTGCACGAGAAGCTGTTTCGATGCTTTTCCTGAGAACTTGGCTTTTTTGCAACTTTTGTGGGAGTTGTAGATCTGCAGAAAAAAAAGTCATTTAACTACTCAAACATAACTAACTACAAGTACATATATGATATATCGATCAGTATTCTTTTCTAAAATTCGCTTATAACCTTCGTGGAATGAAAGGTCGATCAAATAACGGCATCAACTTAGCTCGTGGGATCATCTCCTTTCTTAACATTCGGACTTCCTCTTCCTCGATCATCTGGTTTAAGTTTCGGTTTTGTTGTCAATATACATGTCAACATCTATTAAGGAAGGTTCTATCGTTTTGTCTGTTTTTGTACTATGTATTACTAAAAGGAATTACAAATTCAAAAAGACACATGTTTTAGCCCAAATCCTGCAAGTTTGATTATACATGCCTTTTGTATCCTCTCTACTTGTCGCTTTTGTTGCTCCATTAGATAGAGCTTTGTTGCTACCTGCATATAAACCGTCTACACGTTTAGAGATTCAGTACAGAAGATATTCACATTTACTAGCAAATATGTGGTCACTAGAACTGACCGAGTAGTTAAAAAAAGCGCGTTTAACTGCTCTTTCTTTGGTTTGCAGTTTAACATCCACAGACTTGGTGTTTTCTTTTGCCATTGTTTGTAGTTTAAAATCCACAGGTTTCATGTTTTCTTTCACTGATGCCTTTGTTGGGATACCCTGCAACTAAATTACTTATAGAAATGGTTATAGCATTGATAATACCTCAAACTCAATCACATACAAGCAGTGAAAAGGTCGTACCGAGGGTTTTGTTTTATTAGTAACAGAAGTGGAAACTGTTTTCACAGGTCTAGTTGGCGAACGAACAGCATGATCATTGCTGTAGCAAGTGTGTTTTGCACTCTTTTGGGTCGCTTTTATTCTGGGGCTTTGCATGACTGTAAATAAGTTAAGTGAAGTGAAGTGAAGTAAAGTGATCAGTGTGTGTTGCTGTTGTGTGTATAGTGTGTGTTTATATATACTGTGTTGGTGTTTGGAGATGTGTTGCAATCAAAGTATGTTAGATGAATGCTGCTGCTGGAACATCGCCAACATGTTGAGAAAGTTGCATGCTTTCTTGCACCAAACTTTCTGATGAAACCTCTCTCTCGTATCATCTTCATATGTATAATAGTTTGTGAAAACTTTTACTGATTGTATTCTTGTGTGTTTTCGAGTCACCTATCTCCCATATCATCTTCAGATGAATAATAGTTCTCTAAAATGGCTAACTCACACGTTCTCTAATCTTATATAAGTCTATATTTTTCGTATACTATAAGACTTAAACCCTCAACCTACTTAAAGAGATACACATTTTCTATACACATTGTTACTACTCCATCACATATCTTTTAGATGTATAATAGTTCGTGAAAACTATATTCTTGTGTGTGTTTTTGCGCCACCTATCTATCCTTAGAGGTGGACTTGAACAAATATACAGGGGGCCGGAAGTCACGAGATTCATAAATTTGTTTCGAAATAAACATAATTTTTTTGACTTTGTAGCGAAAAAAAATGGAGGGGGGGTTCCAACATAAGATCAACGGTTTACAGATCGGATTAGGGTCATAATACCGATCGTATGCAATCATATACCGCTAATTAGCCGCCGGAGGACCACTTTGTAACAATATAGCCAATTTGTAAACAAAGTAACAAGATAATGGCACTAGTGAAGGACCATGAAATGTTTAATACTCACCTAACAAATTAACAGTATAGATATTAATTAATGTAAACTTCTGTGAGAAATCAAACATTGGTTTTAATGACGATTAATTAAACCCTTGACAATGTGTTTTTCTCAAAGCTTTCGTAATTATTGTGGTTGCGAACGATTAAAGCACCTAACTACCGTTTAATGCCAGAGTTGTCATTATTAAGTTAGTTATGAGAAATAATCCACTTCTACTTCTAACTATGTAACAAGACATGATGTATAGAGTAATGTACATAAATCATCTGGTATTTTTATTAAAGTTTCAGTTTTTGTCTTTTATAACTTTTATAAAATTATTGATTTGATCCGTTGTGTTTGGCCGTTCGTAACATATTTGGTCCATGGTGTGGGTGTCGATTAGGTTTGGACATTAACTTTTAAAAAATGATCATTTTGTCCTTTTATTTAAAAAACAAAAAAAAGAAATTAAATATAGGGGTAACTTTGTAGAAATGTAATCAAGTTTTAAAATTGTCTTAATTAGGTCACTTATAAACTTTTTTGTTCTAATCAAGTCACTAAACTTTATTTTGATGTTTTGATCTTGTGTATTTAACCTGAATAGTAGTTAAAAGGAGGGTCCAAAGATGAGAGGAGGTAGTGGGTGGCGATGGTGGGGGGACGACGATGGTGGTGGGCGGCGATGGTGGGGGGACGACGGTGGT
>BJCM01083705.1:0-28030 GCA_018326385.1 Flaveria bidentis | reverse complement strand
ATATTCTAAATTTAGATATATATGAACACGTTTATGTATAGCCAAATAATTAACCAATGATATATGTAGTAGTAAATTTGTGTACTTAATTTAGTAATATCATCTCTTATAACAACAACATAACCATACTTATACCCTTAATTATACCATTAACAATATTATTGTTAGTATCATATTACACAAGTTTCTATGCCATTTATATAAAACACGAATAATCCGTATATTACACATGTTAAATGAAATATTAAATCAATTAAATAGCTAGTAATTAAAGGTTAAGAATTGTAAAATGATTTTTTTTGTTCTACCAATATTGCAAATAGACACATAAAATAAACAAAAATAAATGTGCATCTATCTAAATGGCTTTAGTTTCTAATAAATGTAGAAGTGAACCATAAATTGTTGATTAAACACAAGCAACAACAAGACCCACTACTTCGAGTTGAAAATTGAAACTACCACCTATAGGAAAAAATACATAATTGAAACACAGAAGTCAAGTATTACAATAATGATTCAACACAACGATACTTACATGATAAGCGGTAAAAAATCATTGAACCATAAACTAACTATTGACAAAGCCTATAGACCTCCATTTAATCCAAACAAGATATAAGCGTCATTTGAAAATGCTTATTAGCTTTACTTGTGAATTTGTGATTCTAAGTGAAAACTAACTAAAACATGCACATTTGCCGCTTTGAAAAAAAGATATACATGCATGATAGAATAAACAATAATTGTATTAGTAAACACCATACTCATGAACACATACAAGCCGACCGGATGTATTCTCAGCAAGTTCCCGCAGCAAGTCATACTTCAAGAAAGTAAAAAAGCAAACCTTGTTTTTAAATATTTTAAAACATAATTATCTTAGGACTAACATATATCAACTGAACATGGAGTAAACATAATTTAAATCAAGGATGACAAAACCTACATTTAATTGCCAGAATTTAGTTTGAATCCCTACTGAAGTATTAGCTTGATAATACAATTAATAAAACTTGAATTATATTTTATAAATTCAAATCCTATTAATATATGCATCAACATTAATCCATTTACGTTTCATTTGATTTTTATGTAGTAATTTAGTCTTGTAGTTTTTATCGGTTATCTCATAGTGTTTTAATACCAAGCACTTTTCCTTGCTCTCTGTTGCAAAAATATAGACTTTACGTGTAAGAAATCAACCTAAAGACATTTATGTGATGAGGTTTAAAGTCACTTACCAATAATGAGACTTGTCCTTCAGCTTTAAACGGCAAACAAATATCTTCAACAAAACCAATAAACTTATCTAAAGTCTATTATAATATATGAACTTAAGTGATATTAATAAAATTGTGAACTGATTGGGAACCTGTGAATTATAACTTGCATTAGAATTTTAACAAAAGTCATGAACGTTAGGGTGTTCACAGTTCGATTTAAGAAGGTTCAGTGTATATATAAGTTGATAGGCTTAATCACGCAAAAAGGACTTGTTCATTGAATTTAATAAACTTAGAGACTTAATTATACAAAACAAAAAACATATGAGTTTAAATGTGAAGCTTTTCAGAACATAATTTTCAAAATAAATTATATAACTTAGCAATCATATTAAACAAGTTATTCATTCATGTAAAGTCGACATATATTTGGATTGTGTTTTTTGTCCAACCTAACTTGATTTGGTTTGACATGTATCTCAAACCATCTATTTTGAGTGATTACCCAATCACACAATTTCACCACCTGAAGCATGCATATAAATAACTCAATTGAGCTAAAAATACTAAATTTGTATGGATTAAACAAAAATGTTTTGGTATTAGACAGTTTTGGCTTTAGTAATTATATAAAAAAAGTTGAACTAAACTAATATATACTAATAAAATGCTTAATTTCTTAACAATGTTAGGATGTACTAACCACAAAATATTGAGACCACACTCGGCATTCATCATGATTTCCTTTTCTTTAGCTGATACCGAACAACATCATACTCATCATATGCATTAAAAAAATTCATAGCATTGGTTAATAACCTATAATAATCATATGGTGTACTTAAAAAGAGTAATCCAGTTAATAATATATGAAAAACATAGTAAAGTGGTGTCACCATCTTCAACGTGGGGTAGACTCAAAAAGTTTTAGATTACTTGTTCCAACATAGAATTAAATAAGATTGAATTAAAAATCCTAATTCCTAAACACCCATTTTATAAAAGGATTTTGGCTTTGAACTGTCAAAGCCTCCTGTAAACTTTTAAACCGTCAACAAAATTTGACTTAAACGATTCAAGCTTTGAAATTTAGGCAGCAAATTATATCATCACTAACCTAATTCAGATAAAGAAATATTTAAATTGGAAATTCAAACTTACTCCTTTAACTTCATCCCATTGATTAGAACAATTTTTTTGATTGTATGATCTGCTACAAGCCTAAACCTATTAATCAGAATCATTTTCTAAAAAAATCAAGGAAGTCAATTAGTAGTTGAAAGATCTATGGATCATAAAATCAAAACTAAAATAAGATTTGTTATTTAGAAAGAGATAGAGACCTGAAGCAAGTTGTAGAAGCGAGGGGTGTGATATCGACTCTTCCATAGGTAAATAGATGTACCAGTAAACACAATAATAAACCTATATCAAGGGCTCTATAATGCTTATATCTTTAATCAATGAATTCTATAAGAACTACAGGTAACAAAACACCACAATTAAACTCAAATAAATATTTGCAGTTTGCCAAACCAATATAATTAGTAAAAATAAACTTTAATAAATTTATCGTTAAACTTAGACGAAGATTCAAACAAACATTTGCAGCATGCAAAACCAATCTGTTTGTGAACATAGAAATATGAATAAGCTTATAAACGCAGCCAAATCACATAAAACTTAAAGAAAGGAGTAAACCATGAAAGTCTTTTTAATCTACATAAATATTTAACAAAATGAAAAAGCAAAAACAACTATACACCAAAAAAAGAATGATCCATTTGAACTTTGTTTTTGAAAGTTAATGAATTATTTTATCCAACTTATACATTGGTATTGAGTTTTTAAACATTTGTTCTAATGCTTCTAACCTTATACATTCATACTAATCTTAAAAGAAGTCACATTCAATGTAAACTTGAGAACAATTAAAATTTAAGTAACAATAATACAATATATAATTTGTTACCAGCCAGATCCACAAGAACCATGGCTGTAACAATAAGATTCGTGACCCCTTATGCCAAATCCACAAGAACCATGGCTGTAACAATAAAATTTGTGATTCAAAAATTAGGGAAGACGATGGATTCGAAGGGACGGGAATACGACCACAAACATCTGAACCTCCAGAGAGACAGTGAGTATGTGGATTCATCATCGTTTGGTGGTTTTTGGGAGGCAAATACATATAGTTAGGCCCAAACCGAAGTTCATCTTCCTCTGTTTCCTTTCACCTCAATAGCTAATACATTAAAACAAACGGAAGGTTGAAACTTGTAGGTGAAGGTTACCGGACGTAGGGAGACATAAGCGGAAGAAGGACTATTGCACGATAATCGCCGGTAACTCTTCTTGCACGATTACCTGGAAACAAATTTGCAATTGTTACCATAGCTCTACCTAACAGTGCTGAAATTGAGTTTTACAAATTCTGGTTCAACCTATTGGTTCAAAAATTGAATCAAACAGAAGTTGTAAGTTCAAATAGAACCTTAATTTATAGAATATTCAATGGCACCTTTGATGTAATGAGTTACCGTTTCTTGCAGAGAAAGGAAAGCAGCGATTGAATTGAAGATGGTTTATTGCACGGTTGAAGAAAAGTGAAGGGGAAAAGCCGAGCAGTGAGGTGTTAAGCGTCGGTTGAATAGAATCAACTGCTGGTAAGTGGTAACGATCGCCAACCATATGAACAGGTATAGGAGGAGGAGGGTGAAGGAGGCATCAGAACAGACGCGTCTTATGAAATGAGGTGAATTTACCTTTTTGTCCAATGTTTTGTATTATATAGTAGTAGAGATAGAGATATTCTAAGAATAATTGTTATCTTAATCCTAGTTGTTTATAAGATTAGAAAAAAAAACTTTTTGTTTCTAAACAAATCAAATCCCTCCACGTTTGAACGGCTATTTACCAAAACACCCTTGAACATATTCCAAATCTCGCGAACACCATAAAGAACACACAAAAAAGTGTGTAGCACCCCCTCTCTGTAGGTATCACTCTTCAGTTCATCGAAGAAATTGAACAATCAATTTCATTTCAATATTAGGCGTTCGATCTCATTCACCTGTAAATTGCTGTGAATTTGAGTTTCCAACTGAAGATTAGGGCTTATTTCGTTGTTTAATTTGAAAAAAAGGTCACGAGTTTTTTGAGCCCTAGAAGCAGTTTTGTTCGAACAAGCAGCGGCAACCTTGGTCAAACGGTCAGATTCAATCACCGAATGGAGGGAGGTAGTGATACCTTTTCCTCTTCTTCTACACTTACTTCTTCTGGTAATAACTGTCTCGTTTCCTTTATTGACATGTTAGTTTTATCGTCGCTAGATAGAGGAAGTAGTTTGCTGCTGAAAGATGATTTCTTTTGTTCGTATGCAAGGGTTTAGAATGATTTTGAACGTCATAATTGGCAAATGATTTTGTTCAAGTAATTGTTACTGGGATTGAGTGAGAGAGGTAGTAGGGAGAAAGGAACCTTTTTGAGTTATTTGAAATGAAAATAGAATTGTACGTTGGGGTCTTTGTGTCTGATCTCCTGCATGCGTTAGTGTTTATGTGTGTGTGTGTGTGTTTGACCATATCGTATAATTGATATATTGTATGTTTGGGTGTAACCAAGAGTCCTTCTACATGTTTTACATGCAACTCCTATCTGTTGACCTGATCTCTGTTGTGGCTTAGAACCTCATAGAGTGACTTTGTGTTCTACATGCTGTTGTAGGGGGAGGGTTTTGGAATTACTGAATGCTGTGAGGCTTAATCTTCTACTTGAATTAGTTGTTGGTTGCTTTCAGCTTGCAATTTTATCGAGGCTATGTCTTTGAAATGAGTTTTTTTGAACTTGAGCTAAAGATTATACCTTGTCTTGTCTTGTGGCCAACAATATGTTTTACGATGCTGTAACTATGTGAATGTTTTTAATAATACAATGGTTCATTCTGCTATGGATATTACTTCTAACGTCAATGTGTGTCAACTTACGAGCATTCTTTTAATTTCCCTTATACTGGAGCAAGGAGATATAACTGCAAGTTGTTTATACCTCTTGCATACTTTTTCGGATTGAAAGCTTTCTCACATGAAAGATTGTGTGTTGGATCTTAATTTAGAAAAGCTAGTAATGTACTTTTTAAGATAATAACAAATACCATATTTTAGGCATTAGCATGAGGTCAGGGGATGAATTTTGAGTGGATGTAGCCAATGCAAGTGACTACTTCATTAACTAGGTTTTTGACAGAGGCAATTTGAATAACCAAATAAACATGAACATGCATCGTGTAGTAATTATGATGTAGTATCTGAACAAAATGATAACATGGTGAGAATATTTTTGAATTCAATGTTTTCTTTGTTTTGAGGCAGTAAATATATCAAGTGAAGAAGTAATAAAAGTGTCAAATATGCCCACATAAAGTAGTAAGCATTATTTATGGAAGCACAATTGAAATTGCAGCATTATGTTATTTTTTGAATACAAATGATTTTTTCTCTATCAATCAACATAATCAGCCATCTAGTTCTGGGACAATATGTGCTCTTAAGTTGTGATTTATTTATCAAATGTTTGTACAAAATTGTTTTCATGTATAATATATCTCCAATCTCCCTTACAACTTCATTTCAACTTCAGAGATACTCGATGGACGTTGATGACAATGATGCTCAAGACCACAATCTTCACATAGTTGGGGAAGGAAGCTCCAAAATCTCTCCTGTATTGCATTCATATTCTCTTCCCAAATTTGAGTTTGATGATAGTTTACATGGTCATTTAAGGTTTGATAATCTTGTTGACAACGGGGCTTTTCTTGAAATCACTAGTCAGGAAGATAATCACTGGATTGATGAATATTCAACTGCTGTGAAATCAACACGAAAAAATGTATGGTCTGAAGCAACATCTTCAGAGTCTGTTGAAATGCTTCTAAAATCGGTTGGACAAGAAGAAAAGGTTCTAGAAGATAGTAATAGGCACAGTAACTTAACTAGTGTTATGGATCCCAAAGGGGCATTAGAATCCGTAGTTTTAGGTGACAAGTATAATTCGTCTGTTGCTGATGAAGCAATTGTTGGTGATGAAGTAATTGATAAGAGATATGATGATGCAAATCAGGAGGCCAGTAAATTACAAACCAAGTCTTTTGTTATTGAGTTACAAGAAGATTCTTCTGTCTCTAAGGTAGATTGTGGAAATGCAGGCTCCTCACAGAATATTGAAACTGCTAGTGGCATGTCAAAAGACAGTTGTGATAACGATCCTGATTATATTACTAAGGGTAAAGAAAATAGTATGGATACTTCAACCAACAGCGACACCATTGTTGAAACGCGTACATATAGTGTCAAAAAGCTCTCAGTTGTTTTAAATGTGGAATCTGTTGACAAACCATTAGTTGAAGGCAGTGTATCCGTTAGTGAGGAAACAGAAAATGGTGTTGGAAGTGTTGTCCAACATGTTACTTCAGGTACATCCATGGTTTCCCCAGGCAATAACCAATTTGAGATTAATGAAGGAATCAAGACTAATAATGTTGGTAAAACATTACAAGGATGTTCTTCAGCTGACATTTCAGCTGAAAATATCTTAAATAAGGATGAAACAGCTGGAAATATGGACAAAAATGTTGCTGTAGCTGCTGATAGCCAAAAGAATGTTGAAGTTATTGGAGTAGCTCAAGAAGAATCTAATATGGATGTTTTAACAGATGCTGGTATATTAACATATGATTATAGGTATAAACGTAGATACCCGTGATATTATTTGAACTAATACTTGTTTTATTTTGTTTAATCAGTTGTGGCTGTGGAATCAAGTAAAAAATCATCTCCCGACACACCTGATGGTGTACATTTACCTTCTGGAACTGTTGCTACATCTGATGTTACAGAAGACACACCAAGATCATCTATACTTGGGGTCAGTTTATTATCGAGTGATAACAAAGAAAAAGTGGAGTCGGAATTCACCACTGAGGAACCTTTTCAGAAACGTGCCCCAGAAGTTGTACAGGATACAGTTTCTGATGATGATAAAAAGTTTATACACTTAAATGCAGGCCAAAGTGAAAAAACAGGAGATGATGACTCAGGAAGTCTACTGGATCCTAAGGCATCACTAGCAGGAGAAGATGGAGAAGAACCTTTAAATTTAGCAGGTGATCTTTATTTATTATATTAATTATTGTAAAATCCGTATAATCAGGAAAGAAGCACATTTGTATATGTCAATGAAACAGGAATATTGCATGAAATTAATAAGATCATTTTTTTTAATGGAAATGAAGCTGTTCTCAAACATAAATTTGACTAATTTATAGACAGCAGGATCATGGAATTATGTAAAGGAATGCAAAAGGCTGCATAATTGTACCAAAAGTGGTTAGTTTTTTAGGAAATTGAATGTTAATGTACTTCTCATTTTTTTCCACAGATGTGATTTTTAAGATGGCCACATAGTAGACAACAAATTGATATAAGGATATTATTACTTCTGACCAATGATGTTCACATACATCTTATTTTGTGATTACTATTCTGATTATTTGAATGGATTTTGCAGTTAATCCAGATCTGCAGCCGCTTTCTGTTGATGTAGCTGGTTCATCCGGATGTGACACTAATCATTCTTCTTTGGATAAACCTCAACCTTGTTCTATTCCAGATACAAAAAGTATTGAACTTTCTCCAAATGCAAAAGATAAACATGATGTAACCAAGGGTTCCATGCATGAGAATGCGACACTATCAAGTAGTGCTATAAAAGAAGAAAAAAACCTTACTTCTGAGGTCAATGCAAGTACAAGTCAAAATCTTAATTTGTCAAAGGTATTTTCTCTATTTAGATTTTTGTGCTGTACCTTGCTAACATTACGGTATAGCCCTCTTTAACAAGGCTTTTTTCCATCTACATCTGCTTAGAATATGGTGACATCTGTTAGTTCTCCTGGTAACCAAGTAGATCCTACTAAACTGCATGATGATTCTCCTGTTAGTCAACCACTTCGCAGTACCGCCACTGAGGCAGTATCCAAAGGAACTTCTGAGCGTAAACCAAGGAAAAAATCAGTTGGGACGGAAACCAAGGAAAGTAACAACATGAAGGAAAAAACTTCTACTAGACGTTCACGTAAAGTAGAAAAAATGGCTCCATTGCCAACACCCCCTGCAACTGGACATGTTATTCCAGTCGGCAATCCAAAGCCAGGTGACATGACTCCTATTTCTACATCATCAAACCTACCCATTTTGAATAATTCAACCCCTGGATTCCATAGCTCCTTCACCGACAACCAGCAAGTCCAGTTGCGAGCACAAATTTTAGTTTACGGATCAGTATTGTAAGTACTAACATTTTTCATGCATATGAATATACACATGTATATTGTCTTTTGGGTTTTTATATGCATGACTGATAATTTCAGATCTGGAATACCACCTGAAGAGCCTCATATGATTGCTGCATTTGGCCAATCTGGTCAGTCTATGTACAGTTTTTATATAGTATTAATTTTGTGCAAAAGACCACATATCTCATTTTAGTTTCATCATGTGTCACTTATGTTCACAGATGGTGGAAGGAAAGCATGGGAGACTACTTGGCATACTTATCTAGAAAGGTTTCGTGGTCACAAGGCCCAACCCAACATTCCTGGTTCAAGTACCCCTAATCAAGGAATTAAATTAGGTTCTGCTCAAAGCAAAATTCCCTCCAGTATTTCTTCGGCGATCGTTAATCCTGTTATTCCCATTTCATCTCCTCTTTGGAACATTCCTTCCCCTAGCGATGGTTCGCAGCCTAATGCTATGCGTAAAACTAATCCTTTTGATCCTTATCAAACTCCAGGGGTGCAGAATTTTGCTGGGCATAACCCTATGTGGCTATCTCAGGGTCCGTTTCCTGGTCAATGGGTTGCTTCTTCACCAGTTGCTTCCTTCAATGCTCGTCTTTCTGCATTGCCTATAACCGAGTCGGTAAAACTTACTACGGTCAAAGAATCAGGTGCTCCAAGCATTCCAGTGATTTCTGTGGGCCCTAGTGCTTCTCCAACCATTTCTCCAATGGTGTCATCTGGTAAAATTTCAAGTGATCCAAAAAGCAGAAAGAGGAAAAAGGTTGTCAGTAGTCAAGTTACAACATCAGCTGCCTTACCAGCACCTGCTTCCATCAGTTCTAAAAGCAATCCTGGTGATTTTGTATCAGCCACAACTCTTGCATCTGCTCATGGTCAACCTAGCTATGTTGACAAAAACATAGAGAAGATTGTAACAAAAGAGAACATTGTGAGCAAAATTGAGGAGTCAAAGGTTCAGGCAGCAGATGCTGCAGTGCTCGCCGCTGCTGCTGTCAATCATTGCCAGAATGTATGGAGTCAACTGGAAAGTCAAAAGAATGCTTGTCTTGTTTCAGATGCTGAAGCAAAGCTTGCGTCTTCAGCCGTCTCAATAGCAGCTGCTTCTTCTGTTGCTAAAGTGGCTGCCGCTGCTGCTAAAATTGCATCAAATGTTGCTGAACAGGCAAGATTAATGGCTGATGAAGTACTTATATCAAGCAGAACTGAAAATTATGACCAAAGCACCACTTCTTCAATAATTTCTGCCGCTAAAGAAGCTGCTCGTAGGAGAATCGAAGCTGCCTCTGCTGCTTCAAAACATGCCGAAAATCTAGATGCTATTGTGAAGGCTGCTGAGCTGGCAGCAGAAGCAGTATCACAAGCTGGGAAAATTGTTGCAATTGGTAATCCTTTGTCATTAAGAGAATTGATTGAAGCTGGTCCTGAGGGTTACTGGAAATCTCCCCAGTCATCCAGTCAGCAGGGTCATTCTGATAAACAGAATGTTGAAACTGCTCTTATTGATAAAGAGAATTCTGGAGGTTTGGTCAAGAATCAGATGATTATTGCAAGCCATGATAATGATAAAAGTGCAGCAAGGGGTCGTAATGGTTCTAACTTGTCCAAAACCGTCGGGGTAATCACTAAATCAGAGTTTGGATCAGTTCATACTTCTGATGTTGACCAGAACATGCCTCAAAGTACTTTTGGCACTTGGAATGAAAACATGATTAAAGAAGGTTGTCTTGTTGAGGTAAGGGAATAGAAATATGAATTTTCGGATGTTTACTTTTCAACAATAGGTGGCAGGACGGGCTGGTCAAATGGGTTAAGATAACAGATCATAACAGTCATTTTGTACCAGTTGAAACAGGCTATGTTTCATTACAGAAAGTCAGAAAGTTAACATTACGCTAATATGTAAACCTATGATTTAGGAGGTTGTATGAATTAAAGAAAGACTTTGGGTGACTCAATTTTGTTTGACCCATTACCCATTCCTCTTTAATTAAGTTATTTTATGGTGTGACCTGTTTGAGATATAACACAACCTAAAATTTCCATGTTTATAAATAAAAAGTCCGGAACGGCTACT
This sequence comes from Flaveria bidentis, assembly GCA_018326385.1. Lineage (NCBI taxonomy): Eukaryota > Viridiplantae > Streptophyta > Magnoliopsida > Asterales > Asteraceae > Flaveria > Flaveria bidentis. Next base: position 17,367 of record BJCM01083705.1, on the reverse strand, counting down.
CTACCATGCATTGTTATAACGGGGAGATGCTGTCAATCTCACTATTCACGTGTACGATGTTTGGCTGTTTATTTTAAAGCACCAAGCCAATTTAACAATTATTTTGTCTCGATCGAAGTCTGCTGTATTCGCATTTTTTTGTTAGGTGCGTAAGGACCGCGACCAAAAGAAGAGCGCCTGGTTTGCAGCAAATGTATCGACTCTGAAAGATGGAAAAGCGTTTGTCTGCTACACTGAACTCCTATCAGATGATGGTAACACCTTACAATTTACAAATCACTTTTATATGAATATTTACAATTTACAATCACTTTTATATGAATATTAGGTATAATATACGCGGTAGGCATGTTTTATAATTTTTAAATCATCCTCCTACAAAACCGTTTTTAGTTCTTATTTATATCTTCCTTTTAGGGTCAGGAAAATTAACCGAATGGGTCCCACTTGACGCTGAAGGCCCCGAACCACCTAGGATACGCATTGCTCATCCTATGACTACCATGCGGTCTGAAGGCACTAGAAAGAGAGGCAGAATTACCTTCACAGATTATAATTGGTGTAGTGGGGATCGAGTTGACGTATGGGTCCAAGATTGGTAAGCATTTTACATCTACATATTTCTTGGTATTGAATTTTGAATAATCAATGCCAATCATACAAACTGACATGTAGCTCTTCATTAGAAGTTGTATCTTATTGTTAAATGTTTTCCAAACAATGGCCTGCTAAATGTTTTGGTAATACCTTTTTGTAGCTGGTGTGAAGCAGTTGTTGTGGAGATAAATAAGATTGATTCAACTTCTCTTGTTGTCCAATTTCCTGGTATGTATGGTTATATAACATTGCCTTAAAACGTTCAATTTTTTCTACAAAATGTGCTGAAGTGTTGGCGTATGACCTCATTGTACCCCATTCTCGCTTGCAGACCAAAGAGAGACATCTGCTGTTCAGTCCTGGCATGTCAGGCCAACTCTTATCTGGAAAGATGGCAAGTGGATTGAGTGTTCTAGTCTGAAGGGATCTCACTTGTCAGAGGTAAGGCAGTCTTTGTTTTATTTTATTATTACTTGTGTGTTGTGGTGGAGTTGGATGTGGGTTCAGAAAGAGTTTTATCTAAATATCGCAGCTTAAAGCAATAACAATCAGTTTTTGGTGTTTGGAAAGTATGGTTATATGATTATTTAAGAAAAAATAATATTATTTATCTACCACATGTTCATTGCCAATACTACTACCAAAATATATATTTCTTATGTACACTAATTTAGTGATTCCATAGTTGATGAAAGTATAGTTGTCATTTTGAATTGAAATACTTGTACAATATATACTGATATTGTTTTGGTCATTCCATCTTTTACTTTCATTAACAGAACCCCATCTAAACTCCATCTCCATGTAACGCATGTTACAGCTTATGGTTATTCAACATCAAATAATCATTTTCAAATCACACATCCAAACACCCACTTACGTTATAATTTGTTTGGGTTTTGTGTTCATTTCAATGAAATATATGATTGCAGGGTGATACACCACATGAAAAGAGACATAAGATCGGTAGCCCTGTTGTTGAAGTTAAAGATAAGGCTCAATTGTCACATATTCCTTTATCCTCCCAAGGAATATCATTTGATTTAGGTCAAAGTGCTAGAAATGTAAATAAGTCTGACACTCTTAGAGCAACAAAAACTGGTCTGCCGAAGAAACAATCAAGGGTTGTTTTTGGTGTTCCTAAACCAGGGAAGAAACAGAAATTTATTAATGTGAGCACGCATCGTGTTGATGACAGAAACAATAAAAATAGTACACAAAATGATATGCCTCAAGCATCTGGGGACCGTGGATCAGAAAACAATTCTAAAACCGATGCCAAGGAAAAGCAGGTTGCTGAAGTCAAACCCAAAGCTATCAAGTCAAGAAAACCACCAATTCCCTCATTCAGAACGCTGACCCAAAAGGATAAGTCGAAACCTTCTAAACCTGCTTCACATGATCCTATCACGAGTGATGAAACTTTATCGGATCAACCAAACAGGATGGAGTTGGACTCTTCCAACACTGAGGATGCAAAGGAAACTTCAACATCAAAGGCAGTAGGAAAAACTGTAGGCGCTGACAGGAAAACAACTAATGTCGGGGTCGAAGCTAAGTCAACTTCAGAAACTGAACCACGCAGATCAGTTCGTAGAATCCAGCCAACTTCAAGGGTAAAATAGTGATTGCTGCTTGTGTTTGTGAAGTTTTGTTCAACTTTTAAACTGAAAGCTTTGTTTCTTGCAGTTATTAGAAGGTTTGCAAAGTTCACTGACTATTTCACATGCAAGTCAAAGAAGCCACAACAAGATTACATCAAAAGGTAAATATTTGCCCATCTCTATTAGTCTATTTCCTTATACATCAAGTGGCATTTGAGTTAGCCCTGACCCTGATATCTTCATATTCTCGTCACCTATGCATTTTATTATTCTAATGATACATTTACTCGGCTTTATAGCAGGGAGTACGGACCCTAGCTGAGACGAGCACTTAAACCAGACGGGAACCAGTCCAACTCCAATGTTGTGTGTAAATTAAGCAGAGATTTGAGAACTAGGAATGACTTCTATTGCAATAAGCTTGAAAACATATCTTTAGCTTGTAGAAGATGTTCATAAGATTGGTAGTCCTGTTGTTTTCCTTACCAAATTGCTCTGATAGGTACTGTATATTGATGTTTTTATGGTTACAATGTCATAATTATGTTATTAGACTGTTAACATATCTGTATCGAGTTATTACATGGTTTGGTTTTATGTGCTTGCTGTGAGTATGATTTTGCTAAAATCCGAGTTGGATTCAACCGTTAGCCTGATTTGTGTCGGGATTTGTACCAGATACGTAGCATGAATCAAAATAATAACCATGAATCAAAATAATAACTGAAAGTTATACCGTTAGCTAAAATCCGAGTTGGATTCAACCGTTAGCATGAATCAAAATAATAACCATTTTCTTGAGTGTGTTATATGATTACTATGCTATATCACATGTTTTTACGTATGTGGACGTGACAAACACCTTTAACACTTCATGTATATTGGTCGGGATTAATCCCAAACTCAATACATGTTTACGGACACACTAAATTTTAAACTTATTTTTCTGCAATGATCCCTTACTAACTGAAAATTATACATCTAGTTTTTTGGTGACATGGACTACTTATATGGTCAAAACACTAAGCAGAAAGTTGAAATCAATTGTCGGGTTTGTCAATTTGAAACTTTTACAACCTAAAACTCGTCAATTTTCACCTTTTGATTTAAACCACCTGACTCACTAAAGGTAGATTTCAAGTGACGATGGATGCTAAACATTAAAAAAGAACCTAATAGAGGTTGGGCGACGGCGGAGTTGAAAAATGGCTCAAAGTTAGCCCCATTTTATAAAAAAAAAACTAACGGCGTTAACTCTCATTAGTAAAGAATTGTTGAAGGAAAATAAGCTTAAAGTTATGAGTGTCGATAACATTTCTTGAGTTGAGATTAATCTCAGCCAATAAATGAAAGTTAGGATTATAAAAATCCAATAACCTTTTTTTATTTTTTATTATTAAAACGACAAATGTACAATATTGATTTGTAGGATATGTGTTATCTTAATCGTGCATATCTATTTAATTTTCAATAGGAACCATACCTTTAACATTGTCTCTTCCTCGTTACTGGGAAAACTCGAAAAGACTCACTAGTTTAACTCTAAGATCGAATTTTTGCTATCTAAAAATGTCTTTTCATGTATCATATAACATTATCTTTTCCTCTTCTATAGTAAATGATACGTGAATGAGATTCATTTATATACTTTTAATGTTTGTTAAAGTTGTGATTTATGTACTCTTATCAAGCAAAAAAATTGATATGCGACTGAAAATACTACACACAAATGATGGTCCTCCTTCTGGGATTTTCCGATATATATTAGTGTTGTGTACACATTACATCTATTTCTTATGACTGTCGTATATTAAAATAATCTTACAAAAGTCTGTTTATTGAAGGACGTTTGTATGCTGTATCAAAATATATACGTGCGTGCATCATGTGATATTGTGATGTGTGTAGCTGTGAATGTAATTAATGATGTGTATATACATATGTATACATGTGGGGTGTGAAGTAGGTTGAGTTAAATGCAAGTGCATTTGTATATCACCATATCTTAATATGTATATACGTAATGCATGTGAGAATGTGTGGTGTTGACATTGGGATGGTGTGCGGTGTGCCTGTGAATGTATATTATGTGGATGTCAGATTTTAATCATTTAATGGTTAATATTTTATATAGATAGCATTATAAACATAAACATATAAAATAGAAGAAAAATCTAGAATAGTTTTCATTACATTTCATTGTTCAAGCAGTTAATAAACTTTGAACCAACTGCTAAACACCAAATATGCTAATCCTACCTTACAAAAACTAATACAACAATTTGAAGCCCATCAAAAGTCAACAATCAGCACTATTCTATTATACACAACTCCTTTGCACACCCTAATGACACCACAAGGGTAAAATGGACATCAGAAGAATATAAACACAACAATGAGCCAACTTTAACCCAAAATATAAATCAAAGAAAAACAAAACTCATACCTAAAACCACCATCAAGATTCTTGTTACCATTAGTCAGCCAAAAAGTCAAAGCCATCTTTCTCTTCTATTGATGGTGATCCTCCTTGAATTTCAATCAAACCTGCATTTTCTAATTTTTGCGGTTATGAACACCTTGATCTTCTTCATTACGCCCGTATTCAGATTCTGGTTCGGGTGATCTTGTTAGAGTTTGGTTTTTGTTGTAGTCTCTGTCAAGATCAGAATACATGAAGGGCTTTTTGCAAATACAAGTTGAAGGATATTCATGGAATTCACCACGGGCCGTTTTGATCTCGTTTGGTTCGCCTAAAAATCCTTGTTGGGCTGCTTTCACCTTTTTAGCGAATGATTCCCATGGCATTTTCTCGCGTTTGAGAAACAAAGCATTAAGCTTTTTCGCGTTTGGACGAATGGTTCTTTTATGCCCCATGTACCTCCTTTAGAATGCAACAAGAAAAAGTTAGATGATCCCTTTTAACAATAACCAAATCAATACTCAAAAGCAGAAAACAGACAAAAATAGTAACGTTACATTGAGGGTATTTTAGTCATTTCACATGAGTTAAACAACCAACATCGAGTTTTTATATTTTTTAATTTTTTTCATTTATGCAATAAATCTATCATAAAGATTCAAACAAATTTTAATTAAGATCAAGATTTTCTACATTCATACCTTCGGCCCGCAAGAATCTTCGCCATGTTCCCGTTATTGTTGGTGACAAAAACATCACTTTCATCACAAACAATGTAGTCGATGGCAGCAAGCCGAGAAGAATACGGGAGAAAAGGTTCAAGTTCTTCACTTGCGAGCTTCTCTTTTGTGTATAAATTTGGAAATAATTCCCTAAGAGGTTTTAAAGTTTCTTCCCCACCGTATATTTCACCAGATGCAACATAAACGTACGTGTTATTTTTGAAACCAAGTGCACGAAGCATCAAACCAACTTCATGAGGTGTAAGAGGACATTTTCCTCGCTTTCGCTCTCCATCAGGACTTGTTTCCTACAAAAAAAAAGATTATGACTTAAAAGGTCACGCAGAAAATAGCAAGATATTTTTTTTATAAAAATTTCATAACCATCTCACCGGTAATGTAGTCCATCTTTTCCTGATCTCACCGAGCTCATTTCTTTCTTTATCACCACCACCATAATAACAGCCAGAGAACGCAAGCATATCGGGCTCAAACCTGTAAATTATATACTCCAAATGACCACCATTCACAAAACAATAATTTTAACCCCTTTACTTTTAAATGGGTTGATTTAGGTCAGATTGATCATCAAGGGGTCGAGCTTAAAATTATTTCGTAAAAATGAAGTGGGTTAAGCAGGTCAAACGGGTCAAAACTACATTCTTAAGTCTTAACTGGAAATTTGGAAATAAAGTAACAAACCTTAAGTGAACGGCAATGAAGCGAGGGGCCATTTTTCTCATTTTCATAACAATTTTCTGACCAAGAGTTTGTATTGGTTTAGTAAACCGTAAAGCATGATAATTGACCCGACATCGCATCCGTTGTAGCTCTTCATCAAGATCATTAGCAAGCCTATAGTCAAACTTTGTTAACTGAAGAATCTGCACAGTAACAGACATTACAAAAGGTAAATAAAATTTTACACACATCACAAAGAATGAAAAGATCATGAAGCGAAAATAAGACCATATATACGTTTATAGCCCAACATAGTACTAGTTCATGGTTCAAGTCTAGTAGATAAAAAAATGTATTTTTACTGCATACAACCTCCTAAGCGTACTCAATATATAACTTAACGAAAGATACAAATCGTGAAGTGTCTCGGGTCAACATGACTCTCTTAGCCCGTTGACCAACCCATCTCATCTGCTCACTTTTTAATAATACGCTGTATGCACTAGAAAGTACATTAAGTTGATAGATAATATCTTACGCGTCTCTTCACGAGTATTGGCAGTACTTCATCAAGGTAAAACTTAGGTTCTGATTTCCTTGGGACCCGCATTGTATACGGTGGTTTTTCAAGCGATCTCATGATTTTTTCCGGGACTTTTTTGACGATAGGCACATCCTTTGCAAGAGAAGATATGAACCAATCGACGTCAAATATGTTGGCAAAATCACTGCAAATTTATATAAAAGTTATGGTAAGTTGCTCAACTTGTTTCCCAAAAAACGCAGCATAAGTTAACAAAATAACATATTTCCTCACTCACCTGTTGTCCTTCCAGTATGAGTGATGATCCAGCTCGGGAATCACTAAAGTCGCATTTAGAATCCGTGCAACGACTACTGCATCAGTAATCTGCATGAAGAAAGTCCATATCAAGATATGTTCATAGAACTATCTTTAAAATAGAAACTTCAAAGACTGATTACTGTTAGTGACTTGTAGAGATGCCAAAGGCCTAAAGCATTTTATGAAGGCCAGAATATACAATGTAACGATAAAACTTACGACTAATAGAAAATAACAATGTTGACAACATGAACAAAAGTTGACGAATCCAACGGTACAAAAAATGAAACGCTTACCCCTGTTCTTTGTTGGTTCAAACCGCCACTTGCAGCTATTAGTAGATAACCATTTGACATCAGTTGATTAGTACGAGCTGCATATGACATAATCAGAGAGTTTAAGGATCTATGGAATACCATAAAGACAAAAACAACTTTTGAATGTTTTTTAACATAGTATCAATTAAGGTCAAATTAGAGATTTTACATTGAGATATCATTAGGGTCAATTAGAGATGAATGTATCGATCATTATAAAATTTAGGTACACTCCCAATTTTAACTCTCATTCGCTAGTTATATAATCATAGATTTACACTTTATATCCACTAGATTTCATTCACAATCGAGCGAAAATGTGAAACTACATTTCTTGTGATTGAAATTGAGTGGAAATCAAGTATACATTGAGTGATCGAATTGCGAGTACGAATTATCATCAGCATAATAATATCCAATTTACCAAAAAATTAGGAAGCTCACCTGCATAATAAGGGCTTCTTTCACTGCATCCATAGTATGATTTTGAGTAATTAGATTCCCATAAGTCAAAACTTACATCACTAAACCGCTCCTAAGTTTTAAACAACAAACACAAAAAGTTCATTAATATTAATATATTTCAACATGTAACACACAACATTCTTCAAGAAATCAAATATATTAAACAACAAAAAACGAAAGAAATTTGACAAAGAAATAAGAACAAATAACAAAGTAACAAACATATACTCTGTTCTTCATCTGAACTCCAAAATCCAAAGAAAAACAGAGACTCAAATAACATTACCAAATTTAACCATAAAACCACCAAAAATCATCAAAAAAAGTTTCAAGAATCAACACAAATCTTTCATACAATTTTGTAATAGAAGTTTATGTATGTTTAAGAGAAAGAACTTATAAAGGGTTTACCACTTTCTTCTTCAACAATCGTCGTTTAGCAACAGCTTTATGCGAACACCACTCAAGATCAGAAGCAACATGACCCATAAAGAACGAAATCAAACCCACTACAAACAACATCACCCCACAAACCACCGTCCACGAGATTCGCCGCCGCTGTCCTCCGGCGACCGCCGCCGCGTCCACCGGCGGCCATAGCAGACAATGATGATGCTCAGCCAACAAATTCTGCTGCTTCAGATTGCTCAGTTTATGCTTATGATGATGATAATGATGATGATGATTATGACTATTAGCCAAAACTAAAATTCTTGCAGTGTACACCCAAGATTTCGCTACCCCCATTTGTTAAAATCAAATATAATATTATACTGTTGTGTGAATCTCCACAGTTTCATATTACATTCCGCAAAGAGTACGAATGGATGTTTGTGGAAATGGGTGATTTGTGACTGTGAATTCACGATTTGTAGGAGATTTAAAGCCCCAATCGCGGGTCAATTGGTGTTTTATAATATCAAATGAGCAAATTGGAATTAAGTAATGAATTGGGAAATCAAGATTCTTGCAAATGGAAGTGGGTGTTGCAGAGAGAGAAAAAAGGGGAATGTAGAGTGAGATGATGAAATAGAAAGATCGAGTTTCTTGGATTTTGTGATTTATGGGGACAATAATGATTACGTAAATTAATCTGCTAAAGTTTTTGAATTGATTTCAAGATTTTAATAAAAATAATAATAATAATGATGATGATGGGCCTGTGGTTTTTGTATCAGTGTGTCTTATCTGCTGTATGCTTGCAGGTGTTACCGACGTCTAACGGAGTGCTCACTTCTCATAGTTGCATGTTGTGAATTTATTTAAGCTCTTTATAAGTCTTAATATTTTGATTGTGAGATGTTTAATGATTTGAATTTGAAATTATTTAGTTAAATGTTCATTATGAGGTTTATAATAAATAAAGTTTGAAATTATACAAGTGATAATAAAAATTTATCTATCATTTTATTTTACTCTATCTCTACTATTAAAAGATTATACTAAATATGTTATTTTTGTTACACTTTTTTGTAAGAGCAGACGTCGTGCTCCGGATGTTGATAGGACCACGGGATAAATTTAAGGCACTTGCCGGATAAAAATACACTGGGTACCACCTAGTCATCGTGCTATCTTTTTTGACTGTTTGCAAATTTAAAACAAGAAAAAAAACAAGAACAAGAACAACATTCTATAAAATAAGAAAAATTAAAAATATAAACTATAAAAAATATGATGATGATATAATACCCGTGAAAAAATAAAAAAAAAAACAGTACAACCGTCATTATTAAGGTTTAGAGAACGAGTATGAAATGTGAATTTAACTATTTAAAAAAAGTTAAATATTGAGATAAAGTATTTATGTACCCGGGTATCCTAACTTAATAGCTTTGTTGTCTCCTAATAAAGTATGTTTGAACGTTTAGCTTTACATTTAAATAATTATTGCCCAAATATTTAAAATTGATATTGGGGGGGATCTTCTGTAAGCACCAATCTATTCAAATTGGAAGTTAGTGTGACACACATTAAAATAGAAAATCTGATGCTTTTTGACCATGATCTGACATGGATGTGTACAAAATGATCTATTTGGATGTTTGCTTTAGGGTATCTAGAGTGAAGCCGGGAGAGGAGGGTATCGTCTATGTAGGAGCATGAACAGGGCTCACCTCGTAGATACCGGAAAAAAAGACCCGTTTACATGTTGTGGAAGATGATGAAAAGAGTTGTGGAAGAGCGGCATAGCCCATCCCACCTGGTGGCTGTCGTTATGATGCCTTTTCACCACCACTCCCTCCCCCTTAAGAGCATCAATAACCATGAAAGGTTTATAGGTTTTCATATTATTAGAGTTTGATCAACTGTTTACACGTCTTTTTTTTCCTCCTAATTATCATGTGGATTGGCAATGGATACAGATTCGACCTCTCTCTATTTTCATGTATGCGACGTCTTACTTCTCTCTTCTCTAGTGTTTTATTTAATGTTTTTTTGTCTCTCTAAAGTCACTTAACTTTAATCATGTTTTTCAGTCCTATGTAATATTTCACAAATGTTTAAGTTTTTTTAAAATTAGGTTTGCAATGAAACATATATAAATGTTGATTGCTTGTAACTGAAATTGTTTTCCTAATTAACTTGATTATGAGATAATATTGAAGAAAAAAACCAGTAACATATTAACAAAATTCTAAATCTGTTATATTTAAGTAGAACTAGACAAAAATTAATCACAAATACTTATGTATGTCTCATTTGTCAAACTTAATTTTAATTTTTTTAACATTTATATAAATATTACCTACAATTGAAACACTCAATGAAAGTTAAGTGACTTTAAAATGATAATTTTTAATGACTTTAGTGGAATATTTCAGACACCTAATTGCTCTTTTGTATTGTTACACCTTTAACTTATAACAAATTATATAAGACAACTAAAATTATGGATCCATTAAATTTTAAACTAGAAGTTAAGAAAAAATAAAAAGAATGAATAGTTTTTTTTTAATTTATATGAGATTTTAACATTAATAATGTTTTAAGATGGATTAAAAGAGTGGACCATCAAATTCTCTCCTATCCTATCTCACTGACCATACGAAGTGGAATGAGTGACTCTTCACATTTATGTCACCTTTGCATCCCATGTCCATGTGATGTTGTTGGAGTATTTGTTTTATTCGTTGAAAGGTAAAAATGTATTCGTAATTTTTTTAAACTAACTTTTCATCTAATCTTACTTAACTTTAAACTTAAATATACTTTATGTCTCAAATGAAACTTAAACTTAACATTTTTTAGATGAGAACGTACTATTTTTACAAATACTTAAACTCGCATTATTTTGTGAAAAATTAGTCATATGGCTTAATTTTCTATGATAACATTATTTTATTTTAAATAACGCCAAATCGACTTCAATTGTAACTAATTAAACTCACATCATTTTTATTAGGAGCAATAATCAATATCCCTAAGTCATAAACATATCACTTAAATGAGTTATTGATGGTTTAATGAAAGAGACCATGATATATGGGTTGTTTAAATGTAACTTTCACTAATCACTATCTTATATAATTTTGATTGGTTTTGATTTTTTTACAATAAAAAATATACGTCAATACAAGGGCTTGTATCATCAGCATACAATTTTTTTACGTCCATATAATATGTGGGTGGACTAAATAGACCACACATGTGATGTAAACGTAACACATAACCGTTCCTAACTATTGAATCCGGACTAGAGATGGCAAAAGAAGTTAAATTACTTGATTTTGGGTCAAAATGAGTGTTTTTAAAACAAGGATGGGTCATAGTGGATTAAATAAAAAACAAAAGGGTCAAGATGGGTTACAAGTCGGTGGTCGCAAGTTGCTGAAAAAGATTAAAAAAAATCATCGAAGATCGAAGATCGATCGCCATCATCATGTTTCTTTACACGTCAATTGTCAAAGCTCACTTATTCATTAAAGATGAAAATGGGTGTTATTCTTTTGTTGTATTTGAAATGGAAATATTAAAAAGTTTTTATAGGGTACTAAAACTTGAGAACCTATAACAACGTCGTCTAACCTTAAATATAAATAACTTTTAATTTTGATTCAATAATTTACAGGACGTATGATTAACATGTCAATTGCTCTAACAGATCAGTGATATATTTGTAGTTTGATATCCAAATTTTGATTCTCTAGTTCTAAAACGTATACTTTTTTATATCTAACTCGTGGAAGAATTTATCTTAAACTTAACTGAATTGTTCTTAGCTATATAAAAATTTAAACTTTAAACTCATTTCTAAAAGTTATCAAGTGAACTTGTTAGTTGTTATGATGTTCGATTAAAAACAGTACTCTTGCTATACAAATCAACTTTGTTGCAATCTTAAAACATAGAGTTAATTACACAAATAGTTATGTTCTTTTGGTAAAACTCACACTTTAGGATACAAGTTATAAGCTTGAGCCTTGAGTTATGTAATTTTATTTTGTAATATGTTTAAGCTCTAACACTAAATAGTGTTAAAACCCTATATATTTTAGGCAAAATGAATAGTTTGCCATTGTAATTACAACAAAATGATAAATTAAAACTTTCTCACCATTATCTCTCCTCGGATCTCTTTCTTGCCCATGCACCAACAATATTCCTGAACCAGTTCCTGCATCGCCAACATATTAGAACCATCGCGTAGAAATTGTTTGATACTTGTTGGTTCTACCCTTTTAATCATATTTGAGCGTGACATATATACAAAGCTTAGTTGGTATCTTCGAAATTATACTTAATTAGTAATCGGTTGTCATTTTACTCACTCGACCCTAAATGTTGTACATAATACAATGACAACACTATAAAAGACTGGCATGGTGACGACGACAATCAAACGAATCAAAGATTAAGACATCAAAACAGAACAAATAAGATAGTGGTCAATAATTTGCCAATTTAGTTTGGAGAGTATTTGAATGGGGGACCTTGACGAGAAAGGTCATTCTAGTCCTTCTATAAGTGGTCCTTTAATTCATTATTATTGTTTTTGAACCATTTTTGTTGTGATTTGGTGAGCAATAGACCACCACCATTTATGTTTCTCTCGTTAAAACTAACAATGGGTACAACAATAGTTTCGACATTTAATTTTTACACTTGCATTCAATTCACTTTACATCAAATTTAAAGGCTATCAAAGTGTAGTCGGTTGAATATTAGCTATCTAGACTCTAGAGGTTGTGTCGTTGTGAACTCAACAAATGGCCGTATTAGCATTGAACCATGGAACCACGTAACATCAATGCACCATGGCTCACATTATAAGTGATTAAAAGGGTTAAACCGTGAAACTAAAGAACACCATCCACATTATAACTCGGTTAAATCGTGGATTTAGTTACCACCAGTTAACAATTTTTTTTCTAGTCGGACCTCATGAAGTCCAACATATAACTCTAAATTGATTTTGTATGAAATCAATTGGAAATTAGAGTTGGCCACCAAATGCATACGTTAGCTAGCTTTGAGATTGAAAATTTCTTATACGAGATTGAGTTTACACCAACAAGAAACATAAGTTATGGATATTTTAGTATAGTTGGTTATCATTATACTTTTTTAGTTATGTTATACTTAAGTAGTCAAGTTAAAGTAGTTATAGTTATAGTAAGAGACATTAATTATTTTAGTTTAGTTGATTATATTTTTCTTATAACCAGATTTTGACGTAAGAGTCGGTATAAAAAGAGAGGAGAGAGCGAACACAACAATTTCTATGTAATTATCAATGAGAACTTAATACATCTTCCAATGAGGAGTATGGTATCTATATCGTATAGTTTCTTTGAATTGTTTTGTTTTAAATGTTGTTATGACTCTTGCAGCGTGCCATGACATCAAGATACGCTGTGTTCAGATGCTATGTGATTCGAGTATAACGTAATCTAGATGAGAGATATGTGGTTACCAATACAATTATCTTATACATTCGGGGCAAAAAATTTATTCCTATAATTATGGCTTTCAAACTTGGTTAAATTGTTTATGTTAGAGTATTAGACTTATAAATTAATATAATTAATTTATATAGCATATTAATAATATCAGATAGATAAAAGTCAAATGCTACTCAAAATCAAAAGGTCAAACAAAAATACAGCTAATACGGCCTTGAGCAAGTGTTTAAATTATTTAATATAGTATTATATAATAATAATCTTATTAAAAATCATTAATTCATTGTTGGTGAGCACTAACGTACGCAATTCGTGCCTAGAAAGGGTGATTATCCTTTAACCAAGTTGGCCGTTATTCGTTTTTATAACTTACTACTTATTTATTTATGTATTATAGTGGACCACAAATACAGTTAAAGGTAATGATAAAAAAGATACACAAATATTTATATAGGTGTATGTGAATGAATAAAAGAGAAATAATATTGAAAGCTAAATGAAATAGTACTATTAAGTGAGATAAAAATACGCGAAATGAAATGTGAGAGGTTTAAAAAAAGATTGGTGATTTTACAATAATGTTACATATTATAAAGTATATAGATGAGGATGGGAAACAAGCTATGAATAAATTAAACTCTTTTAAACATGTTAATATGATATATAAATTAAAAAATAATATATGACACTACAAGAAATTTAGCCTATAGAGGCGACATATATAGTGACGACACAAGTCGTCCCTATAGTTCAGGCTATTGCGACGACATGTCGCCTCTATAAGCTTTTGGTTTTTTTTGACCAAATTTTATTTTTTGCGTCGAATTGTCGTCGCAATAGAGTTTGGTGAGGTGGGGGAAATACACTTGCCCTCATGAAAATTTATTAGCGATGACATGTCGTCGTTAAAAGTACTATTTATTTATTTTTATTTTTTATCCAGTACTCTAGGAAAATAAAAAATAAAAACTCTATAACGACGACTTTTGTTGGCTATAGCAGCGACATGCCGCCTCTATAGGTCTTTATATTTTTTAATCAAAAATTTAATTAGGTGGCATCGTTTTGTGAGGGATAGCGACGACAGTTGTAGAGCTATAGCGATGACATGTCGTTGCTATAGAATGCAGTTAAGGCAAAAATGATCTGCAGCTCAAATTCATGCAATTTTACCCCCCAAAACCAAAAGTTAGTTCTCAAGCTCAAATCAGACGATTTTCGACTCAAACCGGTCAAAACCTCCGACTACCTCTCTCGTGTGACCCTTGTAGCCTCCCATCGGCCACAGGTAAACGATTTTACCCAATTTTATCACTACTTTGAATATTCTTGAAGCTAAACTCTTTAAGTTTCAATTTTTGACGAAATTATGCATCTAGGCTGTTGTTGGTGCAAATTATTCAAAAAAAATGTCAAAATCAAAAGTTAAAGACTCACATCTAATGTAAATATCACCAATTGTCTCATCATGCCTCAAAGATACTGTTCAAGACGTGTTTGGAGTGTCATGTAAGATGATCATGCCCGTTACGGATGATCTAAGATTAATTTATAGTTAGAATTTTAAATCAACAAACAAAGGGAATGATTTAGCCTTGATATCAATTCTCTTTTTTCTTTTTTTATAAATAAGATTGGCATTCATGAAAGGTTGAATGCATCCATATGAGCACCATTTTACTTTTAATAAGAAAAAATAACTAGTTTTCATATTAAATACGGGATAGCGTATACGTTGAATTATATTAATCTAATAATATTCTTATACTGAATTCAAGAACTACAATTAATTAAAACCACTCATTTCCGAAAAGAAAAGTAATTGACATAACTAAAACCAATATAAAAAAAGAAATTTCGTAAGTCAAACATAAATATGTAATGTGTATTCAATGCAGCCTTCGATTCCAGGTGGCAATTTTCGAATCGAAACAGTGACAAAAACATAACAAGAAAAATTTAGGTTTTGGATTGAATATATTTAAATAAAACTTATGTTTGTGTTCATCCGGTTAGTTAAATGGATAGTGTGTTCTTGTTGTTTTGTTTAATTAAGTGGGTCAGTTTGCAAACACGTTTAATTAAACAGATTGACCCCCCGACACGTTCACAATCCATTTAACCGATTAAAAAACAACCAACCATATTAACACGTCTACAAATAGATTGCTATCTATCAACTCATCTCACACATTTAGATAAATGGGCTAAACAAGTCATTTTCAGTTGCATGTTGTTTTTTCCTATCAGGTGCGGACATTGATTCTATTGTTATAACTGTGTGCTCATGTTAGGGTTGATATTTTTCACATGAACAAAAATACGGGTCATGTTTCAGGTTAAATAATTTGACTTGCCGACCGAAAACATATCAACTCGTCATACCAAAGAGTAAAAAATAAACTCCCAATTATAATGTGATTTGGATAGCGTGTCAATTCAACATGCCCTTTTATCTTGCATGAAGGCAAATTAATAAGTTTAAACCTCCTTCTTTGAAAGATAAGAAACGATAAGGTTTTTAACAATAAAGATTGGAGCATCTCGATGATTCAAAGACAATTAAATTCCAAAATGGACATGATACCATATTACTATGAGAATATTAGATTTCTTATGTGTCTTGTTTTGGGAAGTTGGAGTCTTACCTTAGTAATATTTGGTTTCATTGTGTTAAAAAGAAAAAAAAAACAATATCCCCAACACAGCTAGATTTGGAATATTATTTATTTTTCTTCAAAAGTTTCATTATGTGTATTCCCCCAACAATAACTTCCATTATGTCAAAAGATTCGAAATTTTGGATCTTAAAACAACCATATAAAAGCCTTTTCCAGAAAACAACTTATTGTGAAAAGTTAACCTTAAAACAACTATATAATTCTACATTGTTAAACAAATACCAATGATCCTTAACTCAATTTGATTGAGGTGATATATCTTAAGACTTCGTTAAAAAAAGAAATTTTGAAATTCAAGTCTCACATGTAATAAAAGAAAAAAAGATTTTAGGTTGAGCAGGGGTGTTTTATCACCTATGATAAGTTTTCTCTGAGGATAGACACAAATTACATACTTAAGTAACGTAGATTATCAAATGGGTTAATGGTCCTTCTACGATTCGCGTAACCGTTAAAAAGAAAAAAAACAAAAATAATAAGCATATCATTGTCATGATTTTAATTGGATGATAAAGCAATACATGATGTGTTTTGACTTCAAATTCAAAAAGTGATTAAATTTGGTCAAATCATAATTTGAATTAGTTAATATGATGATTATGACTTTATCTGAATTATTGGATGGAATATGATAAACAGAATGAGTGATATGTGTGCTCTAGTGTCTTGTTCAGTACTTTATTACCATGCACATGGGAAAGTCTCAAAACAAATTCTTGCACGTGACAATGATATCCCAAAAGTAGCATACCTTCCACTTAAAGTTTTATATTAAGCCGTTGAATAACAGATTTCAGATTTTAATTCTAAGATAAGAAAAATAACTATTTATTGAAATATCTACTCTACATTTTATTCATTACCATACTTATCCTAAATTGTTTCTAGAACATTTTAAGCTTTAGATATACATGTAAATAGAAAGGGTCCATATATCATTCTTCTTAATTTTATCTTGGATAATATTTTTAAAACATGGGAACATTCAAATTATTTATTAAAAGTTCACTAAATCTTGAATCACAAAAATGTGATAGGAAAATGAAAAAAAAAAGTTTAGTGATAAATAAAGTACTTGACCATGTTTTGAATATCAATTATGGGAAAGTCAACTAAAATAAATAATAA
>BJCM01083704.1:0-17829 GCA_018326385.1 Flaveria bidentis | reverse complement strand
GTAATAGTTAATGATTGTAAATAAAAATATGTATCTCATATAAACACTTACAACACACAAATAACCATGACAAAAATATGAATTGCAAGTGCTTTACAAGTCTAAACGTTTACAAGTGCGTTATGTATAAGTAATCATGTTTCACCCCAAATTAGTGTGAAAAGATAAAAAGGGGGCAAGAAAACTCACATGTCAAAATAAGTATATGATGAAGATTAATAAGATTAATAATAAGCGTCATTCCAAGATGAATCGTCACAAGGCACCTAAATACATATATATTCACAAGGTTAAAGTTTAATATTGGGTTCAACGAATTATTATGGGCTAGGGTTCAATTTGATGTTTGGGGTTTTATTTATCAAATGAAAACCAATTATAGTTCCGTAGAAATGATTTATTTACATTTTGTATAAAATATAAAATAAGAATAACATTTATAAGAATTTTGTATTATTCATAAGGTTTAAT
Source organism: Flaveria bidentis (assembly GCA_018326385.1). Classification (NCBI taxonomy): domain Eukaryota; kingdom Viridiplantae; phylum Streptophyta; class Magnoliopsida; order Asterales; family Asteraceae; genus Flaveria; species Flaveria bidentis. The sequence continues at coordinate 17,358 of BJCM01083704.1, read as the reverse complement.
TAAGGTTTTGTAACCAAATAAAACGAACACGATTTAATCGATAACCTAAACAAACAATGGTTGAAATAATAATTTGTATAAACTAGTATTTAGAGTCTAAATATATACTAACTATAACATTAAATTTAGAATTTTAAATATAATATAAGGATATTTTTATACATAAATTGCATAAATATATTTAAATGGTTTAAAATACATGAAGTTTATAAAATAATTTTTTTAATAATTTTTAGAATTTTTTTATATATTTTTAGAAGTTGCAAAACACTCAAAAAAATGTTGGAGGTCGTCGGGTTCGAACCCAGGACCTCTAAGTTGAAATGTGGACATGGAACCATTAAACCAAGGCTCTCGGCCGCATTAGAACACGCGTTTTAATTCTTAAATTCCAAGTTAACAAAACCCCCAAATTACATATGAACCCTAGAATCGTGTAATTCCAAATGGAACCCCAATTCGATTATGATAATGAAATTAACCTTGGGGCTTTTAATCCCCAAGTAAAACCGAGCAGAACCATGTATTTATTACCCGATTTGAGATAGAATAATTAGCGAGAAAGATGAAGAACGTTCGCGAACTCGTAGAGCTTGATTGATGTTCAAACGATGATGCCAACCAAATTCATTGCACAGGGAACTTCTAATGGTGTACAAGATCAAAAGCCCTCTGTCAATTTTAGTTTAGATCGACGAATTGATGATGTTCAGGTCAAGTGCAGGTCACGGCTTAGGGGGGATTAAACGTATGATTTCTGTGTGTTTCAGGTGAGAATGAGGGTTGAGAACGTTTAAGATTGCTTAGTTGATTGATTAGGTTAATATAATTAGACTATTATTAGGTATGAATGCCCAAACGGTTATCGAGTTTAAGGGCGTCGGTTATTTGGTTGTTTGGGGTTCGTAACCGGCTTGTGAAGCCAATTAAATGGCATAATCAAGTTCGAAACACTTCATCGATTCGTTTGGCACCATTTAATCGCGAGTTACCGGTCATTTTGACCGGTTTTGGTCCCTCACCGGCGCCGCACCGGCTAGGCCAGCCGGCGGCCGGAAAACCGTGGAAAAGAAAAAGGGGGTGGTTTGGGTTTCATTAATTGCACAATTGGTCCCTCAACTCTTCAATTTTTGTTATTTTATGTAAGAAAACTTTAAATTCAAGTTTCAAAATAACATAAATACCCCCTGAACTTAATTTAAGTTTAACTTCTAATTAATTTGTTAATTTCTAAACTTTTATAAAATTATTATCATTATTAATATCATTAATATTATAGTTATTATTATTTATTATTATTACCATTATTATTATAATAATAATTATTATTATACTTATTATTTTAGTTATGATTATTATTATTTTTATTATTATTTATTATTAAGTTAAATTTAGTAATTAAATTATGAACCTTCTAATCAAAGAATAAAAAACAACAAGGAAATTAGCATAAGTAATCAATAAGTTTCATAATTGACAACCTTGACCCTTACATGAATAAACGACATTAACTATTAGTTAATAAGAAAATACGAGATGTTACATTTAATATCCATACTTCCACCACCATCAAACTCCACAACAACCCTCCCCCCATCAAACTCCACCACAACACCCACAATCGAACCCACCAACAAAAGCACCATCGATTTCAAAATAAGATCCAATCTTAAAGCTTGCATAACAAATCACAATATTGATTTTCAAATCAAGGCATAACTCAGATGAGTCCATACTTAACATCACTACCTACGAAACTCACAAAGGTCAGATGCTTGCAAAGAAAACCAAGGTTCATTGTCAAACTCATAAGTTATGTCTTATAAATTATATGTCGGGTCAGATGATATTTCATCATCACAACCTTCAAAGTTAAACTATTAGGTTAAACTGTCACTATCAAACAAGTACTTAATTGAGAGCCTTATGGATATATCCAAGTAGAAAGGATAAAAATACATCTCACGTGAACATAAATCGATTGCCACGGAATCAACAACAAAAATAAAGCAACAAATACAAACTACCGTCAATGGAACCACAACATCCCAAAAAACCCTATACAAAAGGAAAAAAAATACGAACAAATGAAGAGAGAAAATGCAGGCAAATGAAATGTCACAGACGCCAATGAGAGTCGCATAGGACCGCTGACCGGTCTTCTCTTTCTCACTTTCCATGCTCTTTAAACGTTGAAATGTTTGAAAGAGAAGATCGAATAGAAGCAGAAAAAAATAAGAAAAACATGTAACCATGACATAAGTCAAAAAATGTTTGATTATCGGCCCAACCCCCTAATGTTCTTTAACTATCGTCTATAACACTCTTCATCAAATTAGTAAATTAAGAATTAACAAAATATCATCATCTCAACTTAAACTAATCAATTTCGTGTACTCTGTTTTAAGGGCTATTTGACAACTTCTGAATCATTAAGTGCTGAAGCAATAAGAGATCTGAATCATTAAGTGCTAAATTATTAAGATGTCTGAACCATTAAGAGCTAGTATATAATTTAACTATTTAAAGACAAATGTCTGACCAATTTAGATAATATGTTTTAACCATTCAGTATTAAACCTCTTAACCATTCAGCATCAGTATGATGCTTAACCATTCAAAGATAAATCTTTTAATCATTCAGACATGTGCTCGCGAAACAAACAGTCTGAACCATTAAAAAACTGAGTAAGAAAGCAACCTCTTAGAAAGAAACCCAAGCTCCATATCGGGTCAGCCCATGACACACCTCTCTTCAACAACACATCCCCCATTCATCGTCTTCTTCAATAACCATTGCAGAAATCACAACACAAGGAGATGCAACTAAACACCACCTCTCAAGAACAATCACCATCAATCTTTCATCTCTCATCTCCCCCAACACCCATCAAACCCTACTTCAAACCCATGCGCACAGCCCTATCTCTCCTCCGTTCACTCTCCGCCACCGTCCACCACCACCACCACAACCGTCGTCTCACCGTCATCCGGACCCTCTCTCTCTTCAAATCCACACACCCACATCGTATTCCTCTCATTCACACTCGCTCTATCGACCAATCTTCAGTCGGTAATTACGTCGAACGGTTGGTGAGCGAAGAAGAAAGATGGGATTTTGATAAAGATTCCGAATCTTTCAGCTTTGATGCGGGTTTTGGGGCGAGTGTTGATGATGCGAAGAGGGTGAAGTCTTCTTTGTCTGTTGATGTGAAGGAGTTGAATGAGCTGCCGGAGCAGTGGCGGAGGGCGAAGTTAGCGTGGTTATGTAAGGAGCTTCCGTCGCATAAGCAGGTTACGCTTGTGAGGATATTGAATGCTCAACGGAAGTGGGTTAATCAAGAAGATATGACTTATGTTGCTGTGCATTGTATGCGAATTCGCGAGAATGAAACTGGGTTCAGGGTAATTTTTTTTTGTTTTTAATGATGATAATGGTTAATTGTGTGAAATTTTAGTTGAACATTGGTTTGATTGTGATGCTATTTAGTTGGTTAATGTTAAGTGAAACTGGGTTTTGGGTAAAGTTTCTTGTTTTACATGATGATAATGGTTAATTTTATGCAATTTAGTTGAACATTGGTTTGATTGTGATGCTATTTGGTTGGTTAATGTTAGGTGAAACTGGGTTTTGGGTAAAGTTTCTTGTTTTAAATGATGATAATGTTTAATTTTGCGTAATTTAGTTGAACATTGGTTTGATTGTGATGCTATATGGTTGGTTAATGTTAGGTGAAATTGGGTTTTGGGGAAAGTTTCTTGTTTTAAATGATGATAATGGCTAATTGTGCGTAATTTAGTTGAACATTGGTTTGATTGTGAATTTGATGATATTTGGTTGGTTGATGTTAGGTGTATAAATGGATGATGCAGCAGCATTGGTTTCATTTTGATTTCTCGCTTGCTACCAAGCTTGCGGATTTAATGGGTAAGGAGCGAAAATACTTGAAATGTAGGGAGATATTTGATGACATAATTAATCATGGGTTGATCCCTACAGAATATACATTTCATATTCTGATAATATCCTACCTTAGTTCATCAAATCGAGGGTGTTTAGATGAAGCATGTGTTATCTACAATCGGATGATTCAGTTAGGAGGTTATAGTCCACGCCTTAGTCTTCACAATTCTCTTTTCAAAGCTATTCTGACTACATGTGAAGACTCTTCAAAACAGTATCTTAATCAAGCAGAATTCATATTTTATCAAATGGTGACATCTGGATTTAAGATTCATAAGGATATTTACAGTGGTCTTATCTGGCTTCATAGCTATCAAGATAAGATAGATAAAGAAAGGATTGCAGCTTTAAGAGCTGAAATGCAGTTATCTGGAATTGAAGAGAGTAAGGAAGTGCTTGTATCTGTTTTGAGAGCTTGTTCAAAAGAAGGGGATGTAGATGAAGCCGAAAAAACATGGGAAAAGCTTGTTAATTTATCTCAGAGTATTCCTTCTCAAGCTTTTGTTTATAAAATGGAAGTATATGCAAAAATAGGAGAACATATGAGATCGTTAGAGGTATTTAACAGTATGCAAGAACGGTTAGGTTCAGCCAGCACTTCAGGATTTCATAAAATTATAGAAGTGTTGTGTAAATCTCGAGATGCAGATCTTGCAGAGTCTGTTATGAAAGATTTTGTCAAAAGTGGTAAGAAGCCATTAATGCCATCTTTTATTCACTTGATGGACATGTATTTTACATTAGGTATGCACGATAAGTTGGAGTATACTTTCTTTCAGTCCCTTGAAAAATGTCGCCCCAATCGTACCATATACAATATATATCTCAAATCACTTGTACATATTGGTAGTCTTGAAAAGGCCGAGGAGATATTATGCCAAATGCAGACTCTTGAGGATGTTGGTGTCGATTCAAAATCTTGCAACACTATTTTAAGAGGGTATTTAGATGGTAAAGAGTATGTTAAAGCAGAAAAGATATACGCTTTAATGAAGGAGAAAAAATATCATATCGAACCTGATTTGATTGAAGATCTTGAACGGGCTTTGAGTTCAAAGGAAGAAGTTGTTAAGAACCCGATAACTCTAAAGCTCAGCAAAGAACAAAGAGAAGCTCTTGTGGGATTACTGCTAGGTGGTCTAAAGATTGAATCAGACGAAAACAGAAAGAATCATATGCTTGTTTTCAAGTTTAATGAGAGCTCTGGTGTACATAAGATTTTAAAGAGGTGTATACGCAATGAGTACAAGGAGTGGTTGGATTTGTGTAGTGAAAAAGATGGTCAAATTCCTACAATTTCACACTCTTATTTTGGGTTTTATGCTGACCAGTTTTGGCCACAAGGTCAACCAGTAATTCCAAAATTGATTCATCGGTGGTTGTCACCACGAGTTCTTGCATATTGGTACATGTATGGAGGGTATAAAACATCATCTGGAGATATTTTGTTGAAGGTTAGAGGAAGTGAAGATGGTGTTAACCGAATTGTTAAAGCCTTACAGAAAAAGTCTTTTACTTGTAAGGTTAAACGCAAGGGGGGATTCTTTTGGATTGGTTTACTTGGAAGCAATTCAGTATGGTTTTGGAAGTTGGTGGATCCTTACATTTTAGGTGATCTAAAAGATCATTTAAAGCCAGAACACTTAGCTTCTGATCTGAAGGAAGAATCCCAACCTGTTGACTTTGATAGAAGTGATTCTGATTATAGTGAAGATGATGCATCATAGGACTTTTTTATTTAAATGATTTTTGTGGTTGCTGCCAAAAAGACAAGAAGAGGGTTTTCAAAAGCCAGATCTTCTCGATGATATTCCTTTTCTTGCTGCAGTTACACTAAGGTATGTTTATTTTGAACTCTTGAAAAACACAAGTTAAGGCACACGAATATTTTCTGTAAATTTCACATGTTATTCTGGTTTCTTGTGTTATTTTCTTCATTTATGCATGGAGTCACTGGGCCATGCTTTTATTCTTTACTCACACTTTGTTTTATTTCATTATTTGGATGCAGGTAGACATTGGGACTGATGGTGATGCTGCATATTTGAGCCAGGACATATACCAGCTTTTTTATTGGCTTTTCTTGATGGTATATCAGTTAACACTTCACTAGCATCCAAATCTTATGACCTTATTGATAGAATGTCACTTTGTGCATATTTAATGTTACAATTGGTATATATTTTATGATCTAGCATGCTTAAAACTCATTACATGTTATGAAGCACTTGCGCCATGGAGATCCATTAGGCCTAAACTAGCTAAATAGGTATTGAAGAGTAGTTTTGATATGTTAATTGAATAGTTTGTAAAGAGAGGGTTAAAGAACGTTGATCATCATTACGAAAGATACTTGAAAGAAAGAGCTGAATCTCTTGGAGAGATTTGGTCTACCTCTTAAAAGTAGATTGTTATCATGGAGAGGGAGCATCTTAGAACGTTCTAGAACTCGAGCGTTTTTATTTGAATATATTTGTCGGTGCCAATTGAGTCCACCTCAGTATCCACCTGGCATTCAGTTAATCATCAACTAAGAGAACCTAGTACCTTTCGTAAATGCATCAAAACTAGGATTTTGATAATTTGAGGAAGATCCTAGGATCCGTGCCTATAATCCTCCTAGCTGGCTAACCGTGTGAATCATATTCCCTTTAACATAAATATTTGCTCCAACTTCAGTTGGATTATATGTTCACGGTTTCTTGATTTCTCACAGGTGGTTACCTGGTTTAAGGAAGATTTCCTTTGAATCTCTGGTTTAAGGAATGCACGAATCCTTGATTCAAAGTCGTCTTAAGAACTTGGTAACACTCAGGAAATAGAGATAATCTTAGAGTCACGAGTACATTGGTTCATGGAATAGCGTCCAAGGATCATGTCATGGTGATCAATTCAACACGTTCCACATATATGAAACCGATTTAGTTTGGTTCTAAAATATGGATTGAATAATCGAAACAGTTTGTGGGACTGAACTAGATCAAACAAATTACAGTCTGTTATGAATATATAAATTGAGGCAGACATTATTACCGTCATTACTTTCCACTTATGACACAATCAATCTCACTTATGTCTTAGGTTTTCGGTTTCATGTTGCGAGCGTGTGTGTGTATATATACATGTTTGATTTGTATATACATATGTTACCATCATTACTCCCAGATAGATCTACATCATTTTTGTTTCTGTTGTTGTTACCTAAATATTGTATTTAATAGTCGTTATTCCATCTTTAAATAATTATTAAGTAAACAATCACGTACTTTAACTTCATATGCACGTATGATCACAAAGTGTAAATGTAGTACTGACAAGGTATTGCGATTTTGTTAGGAGGCATCGTGGTGACTCATGATAGATCACGATGTCAAGGGTACTCATGATGACGGTTGATTTGAGTAGACATGATGTTCTAAGGACCAAGGAGCCATGTTAAACGTTGTGCACTCACAAAATTTCTAGATGTTGTGTTCCTAAAAATAGAATGTTGCTTTCGGCTTGGGTTTTGATTCCTCGAGTTATTTGGATATAGAATAACGTTCTTAAAACTAAATTGGATTCGCATTTGAGCTTGAAGCGCAAACTATGGTTTTGGTAAACAACGAACCAAAATAGTTAGGTTGGTCGTACCAATCTTGGTTTTTGACGTATAAACTATTTTATTTTGGGATGACAACGCACATATAATCTATCTTGCTTTTAGTTCTACAACACAAATAATTATATCAACCAGTCATAAGCAAGGCTTAAACTTTTAATGTTAAAGGGAGCTTTATCATTTTAACTTTAAACATCTTTGTCATTAGACCTTATCCTGATAGATTAACTATTTAAATTAGTTTTTTAAATTTATTTTTACTTTAAAGTTATTAGTTTATATTGAATAACCTAAAGTAAAACAACACATTTAATTTACACAAGCTTCAAATTTTGAACCTTTGATCGTCAAACCAAACTATAACCCTACTCAGTTGCGAGTAGAAAAATTAACAACCGAATCATACATGAATTTGCTTAAATAGTTAAACCAGCTAAGAAATCCATGGTTCAACTATAATTGTTTCGATAACTGGTTTTACGGTTTAGTTATAGTTATATGCATATAAATAGCCAAATTAACTGAACATGCATCAAAGTCAAACTTTATATTATCTACTTTTATAAATAATATGTTATACATAATAAAATTTTTGTTATATATAGCATGTTACAAGTTTGAGATTATTCTCTTTTACAACGTAAGATTTTGTTAATTCAACATATTCAATTCATTAAGCTTTATTATTATTTTGTATGTTAGCCACTAAAGAAATGTTAATGATAAAATTCTAATAAACTATAAAATAAAAAATAAAAAAATCAAGAATTATAACCTAATGTGTTAGGATCCACTTTTGACGTGTAACTAATGAACAATAGTTAACCGGACCATTTTTCATAATAACTGAATCAATTGAATTGTTTATAATCAAACTTAATCAAACATACAAATCTAAAAAGTCAAAATATCATTTACAGATTCGACAACTCGTAATCGAATCTAACAACGTTATGTTCACTATGAACCCAATATCTAAGCCGAGCGCCAATCTAACAACGTTATGTTCACCATGGACCCAATATCTAAGCCGAACGCCAATCTAACAACGTTATGTTCACCATGGACCCAATATCTAAGCCGAGCGCCAATCTAACAACGTTATGTTCACCATGAACCCAATATCTAAGCCGAGCGCCAATCTAACAACGTTATGTTCACTATGGACCTAGTAACACCTAATGTTTATCGTCGTTAAATCTGACAGGTGTTCAAGTCCATTAAACAAAACAAGTGTATCAAGGAGAATGCCTCCACATAAGGGCATAACCTAGTTTCAACCTTCACACACAACCCCTCATTCTCCTTCAAACCACCATCCAACCATCACTCACTTGTTCATCTCTGCATGTCAATTGTCAAACCCTCAATCCACATCAATCAAACACACAATCAAGCACACAATCAAGCACACAATCAAGCACACAATCAAACCCTCAATCGATTTCCCATTTGCAATCTGAATACAAAATGTTGACGGATTCAGAGCTGCTGCAACGCCTACACGACGTCCTACGAACCTCCGACCTCGATACCGCCACCGGCGCCACCGTACGCCGGAGACTCGAGCAAGAATTGGGCGTTGATTTGTCCGATCGAAAGCCCTTCATTAGGCAGCAGATCGATTTGTATCTTCAATCGCATTACGCCGATGGTTGTTCGAATGGGGGCGTTGAGGAATCGGAGAATGTTGAGGTGGAGGAGAGTGATGATGGTGGGAGTGTGTCTGAGGAAGATGGAGATTGTTCAGATAAGGAGGATGAAAGTGAGGTGGAGGAGAAGAAGATGAACAGGTGAGTATATGGTTAATGTGTTATTGTTGTTTGTTAAATTGTTAATGTGGTGCGATTGTTTACAATTGATTTGAATCTGGTTGCTTGTTTTGTTGTGGAATGTGAAATTGTGCGAGTAATATAGGGTGAAATTGTATAGTTATGGTTCAAAATGCTGTATTGGATGAAAAGGGAAAGAAAAACGTAGTGTAAAAACATAAACATTTGATGAATTTCTTGTTTCCATTTGATCATGAGATGGTTAAAAATGTGAAAATTGGGAAATGAAAGAGCCAATGAAGCAATTGGCTTTAAATCTTTATTTTAAAGGTAAAAATATGTTTTTTTTTGGTTCATGATTTGGTTATATTAGTATAGACTGTTGGAATGGAGTTCTCCAACTAAGTGAATTTCATTAATGATAGGCATTAAGAATTTGAGCATAATGATACAACTTTTCAATCAGATTAGATGGAAGGTCATGCTGGATCTTTATAGCATTCCTTTGTAAACTATGGCATAAATGTTCAAATTATATTCTAGATTAATGTGTTAAGAAATACACATGTTGTGAAAATATTGATGTCTAGTAGTTGCTTTCCCATGTTGTGTTTCCCTTGCTTGTCACCTCTCTTCACACAGCATAATTTGAGTGGATTGTTTTAATCCGCTCAAAATTGGATGAATCCGGTTGGTTTTCAGTTTCAGAATATGGAACAAAGTCTGTTGTTTTTGCATAAATTGCTACTCCATTAATCTTATTGATTAGAGTACCCGTTGTGTTTGCTACCTCCATCACAATGAAACCTAGTTAGATTAGGCGCACTACACTTTTAGTAATTGGGGTTACCCAACCGCCCATACTACATCAAATCAAACCATAAGCTTTTGTTGCATCTCTTTTCATTATTACCTCACTATATAGTCAAGACTCAAGAGTCAATACATTGGGCAAAAACATACAGGTATACAACAATAATAGCTTTTGCCGTTAAGTTTCGGTAAAAGTACTTGCTTTTATATAGTGACATGCTTCACAATAAAAGTAATAGAACTCACATTAATTGAAAATACTAGATCATGCATGCTCTTTTTTATAAACAGCACGAGGCACACCAAGACAATAGGGTCTCAAGCTGAAGCGCAAACTGCAAAAGCTCACCGCTTTCCGTACATGAGGCACAATTTATTTATTTAATTTTTTTGTGTACTTCTTATATGTTCTTAATTTTCATTTGAAACCACCTTAAATTCTCTTGTTTTGTGGTGATTTCTTTCTTGCTCTTGACTATTTACGTTACCAAGCAAAATTCTCTTGAGTCATTACACGCTTATTCATAAGTTCTTACAAAAGTTATAAATTAACTTATTCACTCTCTCTCTCTCAATATTTGTTTGTCAAATAGGCAAATGGTTCATATTTTATTTATCTTTTCTGCCTTTTTGGTAGTTAACCCTTATGAATGGCTCTCTGTGAACTTATTAATGGTGGACGCAAATCAAATGATGAGATTTATTAATTTTATTTAAAGCTTCAACATCCTATTATTATTCTGTTCTTGTTTGTTGGGGATTAGAGGATGTAAACCTTAGCACTACTTTAGCGAACAAGAAAGATACCTGAAACTCAAAATAGTATATATGAATATATATCTGCTAATTCTACGTACTAAATCAAAACTAATTAGACAGGCTTGCTTAGATTAAATCCAGATAATATCATGGTAATATCACTCTCTGTTTGATCTTGGAATCTGCCTTACCTTGTTTTGTCCAACCCTGATTATCTGTTAGATATTCTCCGTAACTCAATTAACTGAAAGCAGTTAAGATTTATATGTTTCTGTTTAATGTTCCTAATATAATTTAACTCTATTATGAATTATCAAGTAAATGCAAGAATACTTCCACAAATGCAAAGAAAAGGGGAGGAGGAGGTTTTAGCAAGCCATCTGCACTTTCTCCCCAACTTCAAAAGCTTATTGGAGAGCCCGAAATGGCCCGGACTGAGGTACAACACATAATGTAAATTATAAAGTTTACTGTGATTCTAAAACAGAGATTCTTTTTGTTTGGGTCTTCAGGTTGTGAAGAAGATATGGGCTTATATTAAGGAGAAAGATCTGCAAAATCCAAAGAACAAACGGAAAATTCTTTGTGATGAAACACTACAGGAAATATTTCGTGTCAAGTCCATTGATATGTTTCAAATGAATAAAGCTCTTAGCAAACATATATGGCCAATGGAAGAGGAGGAAGACGGTATTAAACTTACCCGTCACCTTTATGTGTATGTCTATACACTAAGAAGTATATGAAAAACAATACTTTTTCTGTTGATAGCATATAAAGAACAATATAGTTATGTCAATAAAATATAATGTCCGTTACACATATGTGATTATATTTTTCAATGAAATATGCAGCCACAGTCAAGACTCCAGATAAGAACAAACATAATAAACGAGTCAAGGAAGGTAACATCAGGTTTTGGATATCATATATTGGTATCTTATAGAACAATACTAGTCATATTTTGGTCAATGCTTTAGAATTATAACAAACCTTTGTATATTGTCTTCACAGATGAACCCAAGCAAACAGAGAAGAAACAGAAAACAAAGGGTTCAGGATTTGTTTCTCCACTTCCGATATCAGATGAGCTGGCACAATTCTTTGGTACGGGTGAAACTGAACTATCTCGTTCGGAAGTTGTGAAGAGAATGTGGGATTATATCAAGCAAAATGACCTTCAGGTATCTCAATATATTCACAAATCTTATAAGTTTTTGATGGAAACCACAATGGCAATATTGTTAAGGAAACTAAACCATAGGGATCAAATTGTCCAAAATAAATCACGACTTGAAACTGTGACTAAAATATGTGTTTCCCTACCATGTTACTGTTATTATTTCAGCAGGTTCCATATGTTCTTTTTGTTGGTTATATTTTCACAGGATCCATCCGACAGACGAAAGATCCTATGTGACGATAAACTTAAGGAACTGTTTAAAGTAGACTCTTTTGTTGGCTTCACGGTTTCAAAGCTTTTGACAGCTCATTTCATCAAAGAAAAAGAATAGGCATATGTTTTCTTGATAAGGTAAGCTGTTTCCCCCCCTCTTATTATGTTCCAGAAAGTGTATATATCACTTAAGAATACTAACCAGTTGATCATTGTGTATTCAAGTTTTTGTTAACATCATCGACAAAAGTTACCACTTTCACTTCCATTGAAACACCTTCACATTTTGTTGTTTTAAGCTTTACTTATAATCTATGTCACACACACACTGATTCACCAAGAAACACATAGTTTCAGTATTTTGCTACACAACATATAACGAGTAGTTAAAGAACCATTAATTCTGGGTTCCCTTTTCGCATGAGAGTCACGAGACCCTTTTTTGGTGTTAATTCTTTCCAGTCAAAGAATAGTCAAATATCAACAAAGTACTACTTCCATTGCATGGTGTACCAGCCACTATAAGCATGATTTTCATTGACTCTTGATTAAAAGGGGTTAGCCTTTGACTGCCCTTCATTATTTCTGAAAGCACGTAATATTAAAAAGAGTCCATTGCTTCCTGTTGCATAACAATGTTCTTTCTTTCTTTTTTCTTTCTGGTTTTTTTCCCTTTTTTCTTTCTCTCTTTTTAAGTGTGCTAGTTGGTCTTAGCCTGTAGAAATCTGATTCAAAACGTGCAGTTTGGACGGTCCTTATAGGGGTGTAACTGAATCGAGTCGAGCTGACACAATGTCTAAGTCTAGCACCACTTGATTATACAACATGAAAACTTGACTCTTTGATTATTTATTCAACATTTTTTAGCTTGTCTTGACTATACTTAGATTATCAATATTAAAATACTAATAATAACGTGAAGGTAGTTTAGCATGTAATCGACTTGATGTTTTCATGACTTGATCAGAGAATACAGTAATTTTATAATTAAATATTAACACAAAAGGTAAAAATGTAAATGACATGACAGATAAGGCTTGAGAGCTTTATGACTGTAGTATTTAATGCTCGAGCTTGACGCGTAAAAGAGAAGTGTTTTAATATTTATCAAAGTCGATCTCAAGTAGGTTGTTAAGAGAGAAGTGTTTTAATATTTATCAAAGTCGATCTCAAGTAGGTTGTTAAGGTGCCTTGAATTTATTACACAATGATTTCATTTTGGACAACCTTTTCTATGTAAATATGTTCAAACTGGGAAATCAAATTGAAGTCAAACAATTAGTTACGGTTTGGTTTTAGTTTTCAACAATTTGGTTGCAGTTTATGATTATCAAAAACTGGACTAACCATTTGTCTTACGGTTAATCTAGACTAGATAGTGAAAAATGCGGTAACATGTCGAGTGAATGAGGGTATTATGGGTATTTTTACAGTAAAAATGGAAAACAAAAAAAAACAAAGATAATTGAAGATACCATTGATTTTAACTCAATTGGATAAGATGAGTTTTCCATGACATGGAAATAATAAAAGTTCATGAATTTAAGTTTTATTTTTAATAAAATACTTAGAGTTAAATCAGAATGTTTTTTCAGTAATGAGTTGTTTCTGATGGGGTTGAATGTGTTATCTCGACTGGGAAACGAATAGATAGTCCCGATTAAGATACTATTTATCATCAGACAAGTAGGGTAGGGTTATGTATTTACCGTTAAAAAAAATTGAAGAGATTTAAAGGGCAGTGACTTTTGAGTGGAAAGTGGAATCTTTAAGGTGGACCCACGAAGTCGAAACCACAACCGTTGATATGTGGCGAATCGATTCTCCGGCCGACCCACTTTATCTATAGCTTTATTTCGTTTTACTTATTACCTTTTTTTAACCAAAAATTACTGTAAAATACGAATAACTTTTCCCTTGAATACGTTCAAATATTAAAACTCATGTCAATTACATCATTTTCTTATTACATTTGATGACTCAAATGTTCATAAAAACTTAGAGTTCATTACACAGTTGGTACTTGTGGTATGTTTATATTAGATTTATTTTAACTTTTGAGAAAGTACGACATTTAAAGAATCGATCTTTTGAGAGTTCAAAATAGAAAAATTGAGGCTTTGAGTTTTCATGTCTGAAATCTGGTAACTTATTTTTTTTAAGACCAACGTGAAAATAAAGGTTAATCTTTTGAGTTTTCAAAAGAGCAAGATTGATGTTTTGAGTTAAAAAAATGATTGATGCATTTTATTTTTATATATGAAAAACCACTTGTATAATTGGTTTCAATTGTTTGCAAAATCGTAATAGGCAAGGATCATGAGTGTATGATTTCGCTAATAGTTGGGATTAGGGTTTTAATTTTTGTAAAGGTCATGACCAATTTTGTAATAAAAACATAGCAGTGTGACTAACTGTGTGGTTAATACAAAAATTAAAATATTTAAGATAAAACATGTAAAAAATTATCAAAACTATTAACTTTTTAAAATTGACTAAAATTCGGTTTATTCTATTAAATGAAACATTTTTAACTTTCTTTTACTACCATATAATGTACTCTTATTAACTACATCTCTTAATCTCTTTGATACCATATATAAACTCTCTTGTTAACATCGATTACCGTTAAATGTCCCCATTGGATATTAAACATTCTAACTCATGACATAAAATCCATATTTAAAAGGCACATTAGATAAATTATAAAAGTAAGTGGGTGGAATTCATTAGACTCAAACCCATGCATGGTGACTTGATTTCATAATATCATAAATTATTCTTAATATAATAATAAAATGGCTTGATAATCAGTGTTAAATTATGTATAAAGTTAATAGAATGGCTTAAAAATCAATTTCAAGTCAAATCAATCTTTGTCTAAAAGAGATGAAACACATTCAATTTAGGTGATTCATTGTATGCACGCATGCATGTCCATTTTCAAGGAAAAAGGGTTTTATTCTCTTGCACAGGAATTCTTTGATAACTTCAAGTATACATGAAATAAAGATAATATATAAAGTAAAAACTAGAATTCTATACTAAGTGTAGGAAATAATATGTAACCGTTTATCTGGTTATTTCAATTGTTACAGTTAGGAAGGTGACAAGATTATAAACAATCAGATGTTAAACCGACTAAAAATATAAAAAAGAAACTAGAGAGTTTCCTTAGTCTTGTTATGATGTATTGTCTTTTTCAATATACTATAACAATTCACAATTTCTATGGTCATCCCGACATACGATTAACGTATGGTTTTAAGCCTTAGACAGTGAGTCGAGATGATGCGGATCGATCCTTCAATGCCATAGTTTGAAACATTAGACATTGATAAAAGCTTTGTTTACATAATATAAATAGTTTATAACTTATGTGTGAAATTAATAATATTGAAGAAAAGATTCCAATGATAAAAGAAAAGGAGAATATGAGAATGGGACAAAAGATACTCGGGTTAGGTCATACATGAAAACACCCCATCATCCATTTCATTCACATGCAACAAGACTAGATTGATTGTGATTGTTTTGTCTCATATTTTTATAAAAAAAACAGTTTATCATGTATTTTTTGAAAATTGAATGAAATTTACTAAAGAATAGTGTAAATGTGGTTGTGGGGCTACATTTAATGTATTCTACTAAAGAATTTACTAAAGAATAGTATTAATCCCGCCGCGTTGCAGTGGGTGCGTAAAACTATGTTAAATAACACTAATGACACATCACTGTCAGTGTCCACCGACATAAAAAGACGTTTGTATTAAAAAAATAAAAAACAAAAGTGAACGAAAAATAGACGTAAAAATTTTGGACCACACAGGCGAAACGTAAAATATTTAAAACAAAAAGTAAGTCCATCTAGAATCAATGCTTTGTGACAGGGCCGTTAATTGAGAAAAAAATGCGTAAAAACATTAAACACACACACACACACTACACCATGTTAACTCACAAAATTTTGATTGAAACATAAAACAAAAATTTTTATAGTACAAAATTAGGGCCCAAAATTAAAAGTAAAAAAAGATTATAAGGACTAAATTGTAAAAGATGTAAGTATTAGGTTAAAATAAAATAGTTAGATTTAAAAAAAACAAATGTTGGGTACAACACTACAACCCACTAAGCAATCCATGATGCAAGTTAATCACTAGTATTATATATAATACCTAGAATTAATTCTTAATTTTACACCGGAAATCAAAACTTTTTGCATTCACAATGTTTCATAGACTTGAAAACTGAAATTCATGTGTTATGACAAACATATGAAGCAAACAAATGTAATGTAGAGAGTAAATTAGGATAAATTGGTTTGTAGGTTTTAACTAAAAGTGATATAATTTTGATGTAAATCAACTAACATAACGTGGTTTTAAGCGATTTGTAATTTTGTATATATACTCGAGTGCTAACACCACTATTTCACTATCCCAACTAATAAACATACTAAACTATACGTCGAAATATCAAATTGTTTTCATAAAATGATTTGCTATATGACAATGCTCATTGATAATTTTGGCTTGAAATCATTTAAGAGTTGCAACTAATGCTCCTACTATTGTAGAAAATGAATGTTAACTTTATATTTATAACCAGGTTAGTATCCTGTGTATTACACAAGTTGAATAAATATAATAATAAATAATTAGTAATAAAAATTTATGAGATAAAACCATATTTGAATATAAAATATAATTATAATTACATATCAATAGTTATTTCAAGTAAATAAACAATAGATATGTTATATATATATATAAATAAATAGATAGTCTAAAAACTTATTTATTAAACGGATTATAGTTAGTAATAAACACGAAAAATTACAGTACGATATTTTAATATAAGATATGTATAAAATTATATATACGTACTTGTTCAAAAGATAAAGCAATTATATTATTTTTAATTCTCTTATCTAAATAGTTTCAATTTTAAATATTTATTTTAATATTTTCTTATAAAAATTTATTTTTTATAAATCTTGTTTATTAAAAACTCAAGTTTTTAATTATTCTGATTGTTTTAATAAAACTAT
>BJCM01083703.1:0-20801 GCA_018326385.1 Flaveria bidentis | reverse complement strand
CTTTGGATGAAAACCTTTTTGAAAATTTTCTTAAGGAGGTTGAAAATTTACTCTTCGGAAGTTATGCATTTAACTTCGGAAGAAACTTATGCCTTTAAAACAAATAACTAATTAGGAAGATTTGCCTTCAGAAGAAATTTCTGAAATATCTTCCGAAGCATAAATCTCTCTTAAGTACTTGTATGTTTTCAAGGACAATTTTCTTCCGAAGCAAATTAACTCTTGGAAGATTTGTTTTTCTAAACAAAACTTTCAAGTCTTAATTCTCTTCCGAAGCAAAATTTTCAAAAACCTTAGAAATTCTTCCGAAGATTGTTTTGGCTTCGGAAGTTTTTTTAGTCTTCCAAGAAAACTACTTTTTGAGCAAAAAACAAACTACTTTTCAGAGGTGGGACCGACATACGGATTTCAAAGTTATGACGATGACAACGATTTAGGGGAAAATATGATCATGAAGAAAGCAGTTGAAGGAGACAGATGACGGTGGTGTTGGAGCAAGAACTCCGGCTGCCGGATCCGAGGTAAAGAAAAATGAGGGCACCAGGTAAGGGTTTTGAGTTTTGTTGAGAGCTGGATCCTGATAACCCTTTTGAATTTTGAATTCACCCTCTCCCTTGTTACTTTGATTGTGCTTTAGATGTTGTACATAATGCTTCAAGAGTGGTAAAACTCTTAAATTTAAGAGATTTGAGTAAAAGATAAATTTACCCTTTTTATATACTTATTAATAATATAGTATAGATATATAATATAATATAAAAGATATATAATATAATATATTAATATTGGTTTATTGGTTTGTTGAGAAAGGGGAGATGGAGATGGAGATGGAGATGGAAGAGGTTGAAGGGGTTGTGGAGAAGATCTGGGAGTTGCACGACAAGCTGAGCGACGCCATTCACTCCGTTTGTAGATCCAACTTTCTTCAATCCCTCAACCACATCCACAACCACAACCACAACCACAACCACAACCACAACCACAACCACAACCACAACGTCAAAGGGGAAGCTGGGGTTAAGGGTTTCGTTTACGTCAAAGGAGAAGAAGGAGACGACGCCAAGACCTTGAATTCTATCCGTACCGCTCTAGAGAACCTCGAGGACAACCTCCAGCTCTTCCATGTCAGTTTCTCTTCCATTCCATTTCCATTTCCTCTTAATTTCAAATTTATGCCTATTTGTGTCTGTCTTATCAAATACCTAATCATAGGGGTAAGGATTCATATGTTATGCTCCGTAGTTAAACGTGTAAGGGCCACTCAAGCTACCAATCTTAAACCTATGTTCCCTAAACCCTCTTTAGATTCACCTCATTCCTCATTCAATCCTGGCCTTTGGGCTTTGTGGAGACTACAACAGAGGATCTTAAGCGTATCATCCCCGTCCAAAATCTGCTGCTCCACTACTGCATATTTTACTTTCTCCTGCCACATAAGGAAGTAAGTTAGCAACTGCTTGGTACAATGCAGAAGGGTGAGGTGCCCACTGAGCTATCATACCCTCTCTTGTATGAGTATTCGACCTAAGGTAAGCTTCGAGGCACTGCTTCACCACCTCGCTTTGACCATCTGGGGATGCTAGCTCATTGTCACTACCCGCCAAAACACATATCACAACACCCTGATTTTTACCGATCAGGGGCACATTTGAAGCATGCAAGGCTGCCCAGAGGACTCCGGAACAGCCCACACAATTCTGCGGCAACATTGCAGCATCAGAATACTCTAGAAGACCCCGCATGACACTAGAAAAGACTACAAAAATCCAGCCATAAAGCCTAGATCAAGTTAGAGAATTCCATGTAAAATATCTAGATATTAGACAAAGAATTATCTAGATATTAGATTAGTTAAATATCTAAGATATTTAGATTAACTAATATCTAAGATATTTAGATTACTAAATATCTTAGATATTTGGAATAGAAATGTCTAGACGATGAACTACAAGTATAAATAGGTGTAGTAGTTCACATTTGTAACCACCTAAGCTCCTTGTAACTCAAAGTCTTGTACTTGTGTTTGTAGTAATACAAGCTTGTTACTTGCGTTGTAAACATGCACCACAAGCATCTTACTTGCGCACTACAAATCTAACGTTCACTTACAAAGACTTCCATTGCATAAACCATCCACCCGAGATCAAGAAGGCTGACTTAGAACAAATCTAAGTGCTGCACATGAGCTGAATAGACCAGTCCGTGACAAGTGGTATCAGAGCCAGGTTTGATTCATTGGGATGACATCTATTCCAGAGAAAGTTGTAGTCGCAAGCGTTGCTGGAGACGAGACCCATGGACGGGAGGAGACTCGTAAAGGTGACAAGAGAACTCGAGGTATGTCCAAAGATTTGGTTGCAAACTTAGACAAAAGAGTTGAAGATGTCGAGGTAGGATTATCCGAATTCAAAAATGAAATGGATGAATTCAAGGCTGAAATTGATATCTTCAAAACACATACCTACGACTCTTTGCAACATGTTGAGTCGTTAGGCAATGACTTCAATGAAATGAGAAGTGATCTCAAACTCACCCTCTCCTTGATAAGGAAGGAGATGGAAAAGGCATTCACAAAGGAGTTGGGTCACCTCAAAGCTAACTTTGAGAGAGAGAGATCAAATACCTGCAAACCGAAATAAGTGTTTGCAAGCACGCACTAGCAATCGGAGGTGATAACATAATCCATACCTCTACAAAGGTAGACATCCCCAAACCATCACCGTTCGTTGGAAAACGAGAGGCAAGGACTATGGATGATTTTCTTTGGGAGATGGAGCGATACTTCGAGGCCATCGACATTACCGATGATGCTAAGAAGATCAGGACGGTAACTCTTTACTTGAAAGAGACCGCAACTTTATGGTGGCGTTGAAAACACATGGAGATTGATAGAGGTACGTGCACCATACAAACTTGGGTTGATTTCATAAAAGAAATCAAGAATCAATTTTATCCGGAAAATGCTGAACACGAAGCAAAGATTTGACTTCGTAATCTGAAGCAAAAGGGTAGCATCAAAGACTATGTCAAAGATTTCACTACCGTTGTGCTAGAAATTCCGGACTTGTCACCAAAGGACTCTCTCATATACCTCATCGATGGCTTACAAACATGGGCAAGAACTGAACTTGAAAGAAGAAATGTTCAAGACTTGTCCTCAACCATCGTTGCTGCTGAAAGCCTGATCGACCATAATGAAAGGTGATCACAAAAACCCATCGTTACGGAGGATAACGATGCAAAAGGTGGGGGAGTGAGACACCACAATAATAACAAAAATCATAATCGGAGAGAAGAGAATCGATAACCACCAAGATATGGGAAGGAGGTATAAGTAATCAAAGGATGTTTCCTTTGCGATGGATTGCACAATGCACGGGATTGTCCGAAAAAGGCTAAACTAATAGCCTTGATCAGATTTGATGATGAACCAAGAGGTTCGCTTGGGAGCAATGCAACTTCAACTACTTAATACTTTAAGTACAGTTGAAGGCAAACCCTTAGGAATGGCAAACCAACCAAACCTGACCACGATCAAAGACAACCCGAAGACAGAATCAAAGGGACTTTGATTTGTAAACATGGAGATAAAAAGACAACTGGTGAAAGTGTTGGTTGATACCGGCGCAAGCCACAACTTCATCTCACCTGAAGAGGCTCAAAGACTTGGTCTAAAGCAAGGTTTAAAAGAACGGAATCGAGTCTCGAGGCGTTTTCCCTTCGCCTCACGAGGCGTAAGCCTCGAGGCGAACTGAGGCCTAAGCTCGAGGCAAAATTAAAAAATAAATGTAAAAATTATATATCTTATAAAAAAAATAAAAAAACATAAAAAAACACGTTCCTAAGCATTACTTAGCAGGATGATGAACTAATTTCAGCTAGAATTAATTTTAGCGCACAAAAATGTTCTCAAATTATGAATTAAAGTATTAAACTTCTCAAAAAAACAGTAAACCATTACATACATTCAATTTCCAGCATAGATTTGCAATACTTTGATGCAAATTAGATGTCAAATACTCCAATTTCAATTTACTCCCACAAACAAACATTTTAATCATCACATACATTCAAAATCAGATTCTAAAACAAAGGGAAACATGCAATAATTGATGACGATGAGGATAATTGAAAAAGTTGCGATAATTGAGGTGTAACCTGGAATAATTGAGAAATTGTGGCCATATGCGGTATGCGTTTGACTACTATGTGGTCTAATTATAAAGAGAGTGAAAAAAATGCCACCAGTGGGTTTTTTCTTTCCCGCCCAAAAGTCAGCCGCCTCACCAAAAACTACCGCCTCTGCGTTTCACGTACCGCCTCGACTATATGAGGCGTACGTACTAGCTAGACCCTATGAGGCGCCGCCTCAGATTTGATTTTCCTTTGTCTCGCCTCGAGGCGTACGCTCAAACGCTTTTTAAAACCATGGCCTAAAGATCACCACGCAGAAAGGATGGATCAAGGGCGCCTCACGCAAACCAATAGAAGGAGCGGCATGGGGCGTAAAGACAAAGTTGGGAACGTGGACAGGCAAGCTGCATTTCTCAGTCGTCCCACTAGAAGATTATAATTTTATGCTAGGGATGGATTTCTTCTGAAAAGCATAGGCCTGCCCAGTGACATTCATTAATACCATGTACATCATCAAGGGAGACCAAGTGCACACTGATACCTTGGAGCTAGATACAAGGCGTCGAGGCAAAACTGTCTCTATCTTGAAACTCATGAAGACAACTCATGAGGCATCCAGGCAACACGACGAGGACGTAGTGGCATTAGGTGGGGGAGAATGTCACGACCCGCCAAAACGTAGATCACAGCACCCTGATTTTTACCGATCAGGGGCACATTTGAAGCATGCGAGGCTGCCCGGAAGACTCCGGAACAGCCCACACAATTCTGCAGCAACATTGCAGCATCAAAAGACTCTAGAAGACCCCGCACAACACTAGAAAACGTAGCTTAAAGAGCTGCTATGAAGGAGCAACTTGTGCAGCCCTAAAAGACCCCGAAACTCTCTAGAAAAGACTACAAAAATCCAGTCATGAAGCCTAGATCAAGTTGGAGAATTCCATGTAAACTATCTAGATATTAGACAGAATTATCTAGATATTAGATTAGTTAAATATCTAAGATATTTAGATTACTAACTATCTTAGATATTTGGAATAGAAATGTCTAGATCATGGACTACAAGTATAAATAGTCCACATTTGTAACCACCTAAGTTCCTTGTAACTCAAAGTCTTGTACTTGTGATTGTAGTAATACAAGCTTGTTACTTGCGTTGTAAACATACACCACAAGCATCTTACTTGCGCACTACAAATCTAATGTTCCCTTACAAAGCTTCCGCTGCATAAACCATCCACATGAGATTGAGAAGGCTGACTTAGAACGAATCTAAGTGCCACACGTGAGCTGAACAGACCAGTCCGTGACATCATGCTCAAGTGAAGCTTTGTCCGACTCAAATGAAATAGTTCCTGCCAAAAATGGTTAAGAAAAATCACATCTCAATCTGAAACAATAGACCACACCACCTCCTTACAAGTAAGAGCAGCCATCCCTTTAGTCGTGAAGGGATAGGAAAGACAACATAAATGAGCATATTTACTCAATATTCACCACCACCATAATTGTTTCGGACAGGTTCGAATGAGGTAACCCAACAATTGAAATTCATACAAACATCCTTCCAGATTTGGTTAGGAACGGGTAGAGGCAGAAGTAAACTTGCAGGCGAAGAACCTGGTACTTTTATTGCTGGCAGATTAAACACTACTGTACGAAAAGCCGAACATCTTGCTTCATTTTTGGCCAAAATTACCAGGCTGAAAACTGTTTAAATTTGTTTAGAAATCCCCTGTGACCTCTGATCGGAGTATCATTTGCTTCTTGCAGTAATGTATGCTTGATGTTAGAAACATCTGCCATCATTAGTCGCCCCTTATAAAACAGATGCTGATCACCAGTGACCATTCAGCCACAACAGTCAGATCCTCCAATTTTTGGATTATTTCAGCAGTAACTGGATCAGTTTGTAAACCTGATTGTATGCCATGAGATCCACACAGAAAGAGACAATCAATGTCAATAATCTCCTTGATAGGGGTCGACGGGACAGGGCATCCTTCCCCTTATTCTCCCTCCATGCTTTGTGAACAATTGAAAAATCATATGGCATGAGCTTAAGTAATAAACGCTGCTGTTCAGGAGTGGTAATAAGCTACTCCAATAGAAACTTTAACATATATTGATCTATATGAATCGGGAAATGGCGGCCAAACAAGTAATGGGTCCATTTTTGAACCACGAGGACCAAGGTAAGCAATTCATGATCATATGCAGACTTGAACTGACTGGACTGGGAAAACCTTTGCTATATTATGCCACCGAGGATCATGTTTAGATAATATCATTCCAATGCCATTAGACGCCGACGCATCACACTCCACAACAAAAGGTTTGGAGAAATCGGGCTATCTCATAACCGGGCTAGACATTTGCGCCCTTGATGAAAGGCATTAGTTGCTTTAATCGTCCACACATAACCATCTTTCTTGGTCAACACCGTAAATGGCCATGCTACTAATCCATAATTTCGAACAAAGTGTTTGGTGAGCCCAAGAAAGCCTGTTACGTCCTTGAGTGTGGAGGGAATTAGCCACGATTGGACTGCTGTAATCTTCTCCTCCACCTTAACCCCTTCAAAACTAATGACATGTCCCAAAAAGATCACCTTTGAAAGCTTGACGGTAAATTGATTCTCCTAAAGCAACTTTAGAGCTTGTTCTGAATGATACTTGTGTTGTTCCATACTATGGTTGTGAATCATAATGTCCTAAACAAATACGAGTATGAAACGTTGTAAATGAGGACAAAATAAATTGTTCACTTTGGGTTGAAAGGTAGAAGGTGCATTAGTTAGCCCAAAGGGCATAACCTTGAACACGTAATGTCCCGAATGGGTTCAAAGGCTGTTTTATCGATGTGTTGGGTAGCAACCTGGATTTGATAGTAACCCAAACGGAGTTTGGAAAACACTGAGGCCCCTTATAATTCATCTAACAACTTGTCTATATTTGGTATCTTGGTTTTAAATTGCGCGATGCGCTCTAATGAGTTTTGGTCCTAAACCCCAATGCGTGATTCGCGATGCGCATGCATCACGTATGCGATGCATTAGATACTAAAAATTAAATATACAAACAATTTTTGTATGATTGATACTTCAACATAACAACTACTTATTAACACACTCACAAAAACAGACTTTAACATAAAAAACCCAAATTCAAGACTATTACACTATGCACCGACTATTGAAACAAGAGTTTAACACATGTAAATATATAGCATAAACACAGATATGAAACAACACACCCTAATGTTGAGAGGTTACACCGATACTCATGTTGAAAAGATTCGACCCAGGTCCAACTGAAGAAAAAACATAGCAGTTCATAATGCATGCATCATAATGCATTTTGTGCATTAGCGCATCAGAGGCGCATCACTGCATCATGGGTGCATCATGGAAACGCAACGTATCAGATGTTGCGATGCGCTGACATCGGCGAACCAGGCGCATCACGCATTATGCGCGCATTATAAAACCAAGTTAGGTATACAATAGTTGTTGGCTATGGTTGTTTTGTTAAGAATCTGTCACACCCTAATCACGGGGATAGATGAATCAGTTGGATTTACACAATAACATAGCCTCTTATTGAAATGCAACATAAATAATTACAAAGTTCCTGTATCAAAAGTAAATTAAACTTAACTAATTATGCCAATTACACATCTAGCCAAATAGTTGTCCAACGTGGATGCCTTCTAATCCATAACCAAGTTGTCTTTGCAGCTGGGCTAACTTTTTATCTGAAGTACATGCTAAAACAGTTAGCTAATGCTGGTGAGTTCTAAGTTTATTGTTCTCAAACAATTAAGTATAAAATGATCGAACATTCAAAACAAGTTTGGCACTAAAATTTAGTTATGGCTACGGTAATAGTTTTTAAATCGCTTGTCTAGTTTTGGTTACCTTTTAAAGCCACCCGCTCTACGATAACCTCAACCTAAGCATTGTTGGGTTATGGCAATCTATTAGAACCACTTGCTTTACGATAGCCTCACCCGAAGTCAACCATTGTAGAGATCCCATCACTGTCGATTTTTACGAGAGTTCATCCCGATCACTCTTAGTGTCACACAGTACAAGTACACAACATCTTAGCCTCAATGACTCTATGATATCAAACCACCCTCCACCACCATATATGAGTTTTACATGGAGTTATCACCTGAAGGTTTGTGGCATCATACTAGTATACCACACTCCAATGCCCAAATGGTCTTATATGAAGTTTCCTGGCTCGTAGGCCCCTTGGTGTAAAATCACTCATCAAAACATTTCAAATAAATATTTTTGCTTATGATTGTGCCAAGTCATTTCAAATTGTATTTGCACATAATGGTGCTAAATCATTTCTAAACCGTGTTTATATATAACCTTTCCAATTCAATAAAAATCATAGTAAGATCTCTTTAGAACCAACTTTTTATCAAAATGCTATTTAGTATCTAAAAAAACCTTTTAGAAAATCAACGGTCCAAAGCATAACACAATTAAGAATTTGAAATGTATAGGGTTCCCAGTCAAAACATAAGTTGAATAAACAATATGCGTGTATTTCAGCCCAAAACAATTAAAAGAAAAGGGCGGTTCTAGAAACTCACCTTAAAGCTTTTCACTTGATAAATAATCACCATCTTCTCTCTAATAGGAATCCTAAAGTTGTAGGAGCTAATGTTAGGAGTTCAAGCGGCGTAGTGGAACCAACACACGAACACGCACAAATGAATATCATGTAGAAAACATAAAATAAATGACACAAAGATTTAATGCGGTTCGGTCGATGTGACCTACGTCCACGTGCTGCAACTAGGGTTTTCTTTATTTGCTCAGTACAAAGATTAAAAATATATGACAGGGTATATATAGAGACTAATTAGGGTTAACAACTTAATGAATAAGTAAACTAAACAAGGCACAAGCCCAAAGCCTTCACAAACCTAACAATCTCCCACTTGAAGGGTTTGTGATAAATTGTAGCCCGCCATTCAAGTACAAAGCAACCGAGCCGTCTAGTAACTTCAGTAATCTTTAAACAAGTCTTCCAACCTCCACTTCCAAAAGAACAAGCTAAAACTCCATCAGATCTCCTAGTTGCAGCGACCCCTCAACATCAAGTACCAGAAGGGTCGGTTGAAGCAACCCCGAGCTCCAACTTAGTCGTGGCTAATCCTGCCAACGACTCATCCTCCATCTTAACTGGTTTGGATATTCCACCGGATTCAAAGATACACCGAGGATCACCGTCACTCTCCAAATTCAACAAACAATCACCAGGAGAGAATTTTCCAGTCATAGTCTTTAAAACCCAACGGTTTTTTGTAACTGTACCTGAAACACGTCCTGTGCTCCCACTGTCACCGAATCCCCTGAATGGTTTAGACTCTTTCGAACTCGTTCACCTAACATCTTTGCTCCAAACTTCACGTTTGCAAAATGAACTCTCTTAGCACCAGATTTAGCGAACCCGATTTTGTCATCCTTAACCGGGACGGTCATACATCCCTCAGTAGGTACCTCAACCATATATAATGACCCACACCTTATACCACGAGCAATAACCAGATTACCATTGATCACCCACCATTTACCACCACCAAACCTCACTTCCAGTCCTTGTTCATCCAGCTGACCAACTGAAATTAGTTTCTTCTTCAGCCCCCAATCACCCTAACATTCTTTAGGTTTCATGTAGTACCCAATGAAGTAACTAGATCAATATCCCCCATGCCCGTCACCTCGATTATCTTGTCATTGGCTAATCGTACCTTTCCAAAATCACCATGTTTGAGATTCACCATCATTTCACCGTTGTCCATAGCGTGAAACGAAGCCCTAAATCCATGACCTAGAGAGTCCACACTGTTTTCCACACTAAGTATCAATGCATCATAATCAACAACATCCCTAGCAGTAGTGTTTAGTTCTTTCTTATTCGGACACTAACTCTTAACGTGTCCCACCTCATTGCAGCTCCAACACTTCACATTCTTTCTAGGTTTAGATGAACTCCTTCCTTGACTCCCACTGTTCCTGTTATTTACCTTGACTCCTGCCAACATTTAATAGTTTACTATTTAAGGATTCACCCGAGTTTCTTTTTCTGACTTCTTCACCCATAATTAGATCTCAAATACCATTAAGAGTGAAACCCTTAGTCCTCACAGAACTTGAAATTGTTGTCACAGTCCAGCCAACTATCAGGCAGAGACGACAACAACAGTATAGCCTGAACTTCATCATCAAACTTAATTCCAACTGATACAAGTCTTGTTAAGATTGAATTTAGATTGTTAATATGAGAAACCACTGAGCTTCCTTCTTTCATCATTGTGTTCACCAGCTTCCGAATCAAGAACCCCTTATTGGCCGCAAATGGTTTCTCATACATATTTGACAAAGCAGTCATCATATCACGGGCCATGGTTTCCTTAATGACGTTAAAAGCAACATTTTTCCGTCAAAGCCAATGTAATAACCACACGAGCCTTGTTGTCCTTTGATTCCCAATTAGCTTGTTCTATTTTTGCAGGTTCATTCAGACCTCAACCATGGCAACGTAGACCATTAACACCTCATCTGAGTCGATATAGAGCTATTCGTTTCACTTGAACTTAGATTCAAGTCCTTTTGACATAACAATGCTTCTATTTGCATTTTCCACAAACTAAAATCAGAACTGTTACATTTATCGATCACAACCTTCATGTCTTCAACCATCTTAAACAACAAACAAGAAGCAATTTGAAACAGTGAACATACACAACAATGGCACGGGCCTGAACTTCACGACTATTCTACTGAACACTGTTAATTGATCGATTTGAACCTTTGCAGACAAATCTAAAACTGGATATACTTTTCTTTCACAAAACACGGTTCCCCAAACAGTTGAAAATAATCCGTCAATAAATAGAAACTTGAAAACAAAAAACCCTAACCTTTACTGACGAAGCCAAGAGTTCTTTACCAAACCCTAATCGCCTGCTTCAAAGGAGTTTAACTTGGTATTTTTTATCACAGTCGAATGTAACAAAAAAAAGATCAAACATATTTCTAGTTTTTTTCCTTCAAGGCTCAAAGCCCAAGGTGACTCTTCAGCTCAAAAAGCTCCATCACATGGACAAGAAGGAAGGAAAAAATATGCTTTTTGCCTTTTCTTTAGAGCAAAAAATCCCAAAGTGAACCAATTTGTTTTTTTGTTCTTTTTGCTTGAACGACACAACCAAGAAGAAAAAAAAATCTTTCTGATCTTCTTTATCAAATACAAATGTCGG
Source organism: Flaveria bidentis (assembly GCA_018326385.1). NCBI lineage: Eukaryota > Viridiplantae > Streptophyta > Magnoliopsida > Asterales > Asteraceae > Flaveria > Flaveria bidentis. The sequence continues at coordinate 9,380 of BJCM01083703.1, read as the reverse complement.
TTCCAATAGACTTTCTCAATCGACCAAGACTGTTCCGAATCGTTTTCCATGCAACAACCGTGTGATACCACTTGTTAGGAATCAAGCGGGGCAGCGGAACCAACACACGAACGTGCACAAACGATTATCACACGAAAATATAACACTAAACGACATAAGGATTTAACGTGGTTCGGTCGGTGTGACCTACGTCCACGGGCTGCAACTAGGGTTTTCTTTATTTGTTCAGTACAAAGATTACAAATACATGACGGGGTGTATATAGAGACTAATTAGGGTTAACAACTTAATGAAATAGAAAACTAAACATGAGCTAAAGCTCAAAGCCTTCACAAACCCAACAACTAAAAGTCATAATTCTATAGAAAGTATCCATTCACTTGGTTGCATCACCTTCACTCTATTAGATATTAGGGTTTATTAGTATGAGCCTATGGGCCCAATTAAGTTTCTAGGGTTACTTGTTATCTCCTATATTGTAACCTAACTATTCAATAATATTATTCAATCTTTTACCATCTTACATGGTTTCAGAGCCCTAAGGCTCAGGTCATCTTCTTCGCTGTTGCGCCACCACAAAACAAACAAACCCTAGGCGTTGCCAGTGTTGTAAAAATCGCGACTAACCTCTGATTAGTTGGCGATTAGTCACTAATCGGAGGTTGGCCGCTTCGATTTCACCAAATCGGAGGTGCTAGGCGGTAGTCGGTCAAAATTGGTCAAAGCCGGACAAAATCGCCCAAATCGGCGGTGTTCTAGTGACGATAACCGCCGGATTTTCTCATTCCGGCACTGGATTTGCCGATTTCGGTGAGGAATTGCGACTCCGGTGACAAGATCGACGAAAGGATGCAGCGACAGTAACTAAAACGATGAAGGGGGAGGGCTGCTTTTAACTTTAGGGTTTAATAATTTAATAAGTTTGTGTATGTTTACATTTAACCCCTTTAATATTCACCAATTTACAAATTACCCCCCAAACTTGTAAATTAATTCGTATAAAAGTATAAAATTATACATAAATTTGTAAAATAATACACAAAAGTCTGATCCGATTAATCCCAATTAATCCCTAGTCCCTACCTCACTGCCCGAGCGCCTAGCGATTTTTACAACACTGGATGTTGCCACCTAGTTCAAACCCTAGACAAGGCGGTGTGCCGCCGCCGCCGCCCTGTTCTACCTTCATATTTTGTTTCGTTTCTTTATTTTTTAGTTTCGGTTGAATAAAGCTTTGTTATCGATTGAATATTCAAACATGATATCCATTCTCTTGGTTGGTTCACCATTCTCTTGGTTTATTCTTGAATTATGACTCACAAAATGCAATGGTCACTTCTTTTTTTTTATTATTCTCGGTGTTTTAGCCGCACCAAGGACCACGGTCCACGACCATCAATCTCAAACTACGGTTTGATTGATTTCTTTTTCTTTTTTATAGATCTACGGATCTTATCTCGTGATTTACTGGTTGAAAAGACTGCTGCCAGATCACAGTCACCAGCTTGCTTTCTTTTTCTTTTTATTTATACAAATTTCTTCTCTTGATCTATGAATACAAGAGATTGCCGCATGCAAGCCTCGACACATCGCAATGACTATGATCGCAAGTTATCAACTTATTATTCCAGGAGTTAAGAACCAATGAACTATAAAACGAACTATGGATAACACAATTCAACTAAGATAGGGATAACGCAATTAAATACAATATTAACTTGTTGGCAAAAGTGTGGATATTCGAGTTGATCAAAGCATGTATATCTAGTTATTTTTGGTTATATATATATATATTTGTTTTCCAGTCTTAGCGTACGCTATTATTGATCTGCATCAAAGTTTCCTAGCATCCTCTTGCACTTAATAATCATCTGCAATGTGTAAGATCACTTGTTTGTGTTTTGTGATGTTGCGTACTTATTAATCTATATTCAAAACATGACATAATATGTTGTTTTATTCTTGTTTAAACACAGACCCTACAAACACAGCAGCAAGCAGAGAGGGATGCTGCATTTGCTCGGTTGGAACAAAGCCGAATTGTGCTTGCACTGAGATTGGCTGACCATCAGGGTAACAAGTACAAAGTCATTAAAGAAGCACAGGCTTTTGTGAGTCAAGTACAGAATCACATTAGATTTGCCCCGCCGAAGAATGATTACATGGCAGCAGAATCCTATAATGTCAGAAAAAGGTCAAATATTCTAATCAAAGTTATCCTCTCTGGCTTTAATTTTGCCAAGAAGTCTCTCAAAGTTGATCATCTGGGTGGTGTGTTTGGGAATGCTGCTTTAGTTGCATTGAGCATGCTGGCATTGTTGCATCTTCATCAGGTAGCGGATAGGGACCATCCCATATCAGATCTCCAACTAAGACACCAAGTTAATAATAAACTTTACAAGGATGTGACCAAGGTTTTTGTACCTGAAGGACGTTCCTCTAATGATCTGGACGTGCTATCGGCCAGGGGTTAAAACCACGAATAGTGAGTGTGATTTGGTGGTTAGTGCTTCTGGAATGCACTGCATCGTTAGCGCTAGGGTAATTTTTGTTGCTTTGGTGATGTGATTAAGTAATAGATGGTTAAGAAAACTTAACTCGGGTGTTTGTGGTGTAAGATTAAATTAAGAGTGAGTTTTGGTATAAAGATTGCTTGATTATTGTTGAACTTGCATGAATACCTTTTATGTAAGGTATAATCACAATCCAATACAATCATATAACGTGGAGATAAGTACAGGAGAGTTGAATACAAAACATAGCTAAATGATAACAACATATAATATAATAGCATAGTATGATAAAATTCTCACAGTTTGAATGGTAATAGATAAATTTTCAAACTGCATCTGAATTGTTGGTACAAGTGAGGCGGTAGGCTCTGATAAAGATATCCACATACTGTAATGAAGAAATATATAAAACGCGAATGTGACTGATTTGAACCTTTTCTTGCACAAAATGTATATCAATTTCCATGTGTTTTAGGTTTTGATTTCGCATTGGATTTTCGAAGAGGTAGACGGTTGGAACATTGTCAAAAAAGACAACAGTGGTTTATGTATAGGAATGTGAGCATTGTAGCTCAAGTAATTTAATTATCACCCAAAAAGATACCGTAGTTAGATGTAGACTGCCAAGAATCTAGGAATTTGCCCCAATCCGCATCCGAGTAACCTGTCAAGGTATGATACAGAAATACGACAAGCTATAAATCATAATCCATTGAACCTTTGAGATAACGAAGTTTCTTATCCATGAACTGAAAATGGAACTCCTATTCGAATGCATCTGCATGTAAATCCTTGCTATTAAGAAAGATAGTTTTGAGTTTGTCCTATGAAGCTTGAGCTATGGTATCATTTTCAAGAACTCGGACCAAAAGATCGTCTGATTACATGCTATAGATCCATTGGAGAACCAATGTGTTGATCTCTACCCCTTGAACATAGTTAGCATTGGTTTCGACAAGTGAAGGAATTGTGTCAATGAGAGCTAAGACATTGTATGCTTTTGCATGAAGTTTGAACAAGTTGATCCGTGAAGAATATGTAGCTTTGAGGGTTTTGATTTTGGTTTGGAGGTTTGTCACAAAATAGGCGGGCTGCAAAGTCGTAGCGTTGGCCTGATCTAGCTCGCTAGTAAAGTTGGAAGGATCTTATGTTTCTAACATGCTAGGAGGCTTGACCATAATCATTGAAGATGGTGACGGCTAATGTACTCAAAGGTTGTAATAGAAAGGATCTGAGGGTGTTTCAGATTTGTGATTCCGATCACTGATTACATATATAATACTAGTTTATGGTATAAACACTGCTTGATTTTTATTGATCATAAATATTATTTATATCTATATCTATAATCTATAAACTATAATAAAACAATATTTTTTTGTCACTTTTCATTCTCTTAATCTATGTTTTTGTCACTTGTTATTTTTTAGATATTCACACATTAATTTTCCCTACAAAATGATGTTATAGTAATTTAAATACTCAAACAAAATTCACTCTCTTATTAAAAATAAACTTTATTAGTTGTCATATTTCTCTCTCTTATCTATTTTTTTTTAAATCAAACTAGCTTTTTTTTAAATAGATTTTTTGAAAGAAATTAAAAACAATAACTTTTAATTAAAATTTAAATAACAAAACACTAAAGTATTATATGATATGAATTTTTTTAAATCATTAAACATTTTCTAAAAAAATATTTTAATTTTTTTTATTTTTAAATACAATTATAAACAGATGAATAAATTTAATACAATCTTACTAAAACAAACATAATAATTACAAATCATATTTTTTTAAACAAGATTTTTATAAAAAATATATTTTTTATAAATAATCTTAAAAAGAATGTTTAAAAATAAAATTTTGAGAAAAATATATTTTTGTTTATTTACTTAAAGTAGCTATTTATAGGTATTTATAATCATATTTTATCTTCAAACATGATTTTATAATGCATAAATATTTATTAATAATTATTTACTTTTTTTATTTGTTCAATTCGTATATTAGACGGGGACTAACTTAGTATATACTATATAAGAGCATTCACAACCTATTTTTTATCTTTATCCATATAATTACACTAAAAATCACTATTTTTCTATCTTATTTTTAACTTTATCATTACTTTTTCTCTCTCATTCACTCACAACCACTTAAAATATATTAAAACCATTATATGATTTTGAACAATGATTCCCCAAAATACAGATTGAACAATAAATTTACCATATTCTTCATTCACAACCACTTATAACTATACCATATAATATAGGAAATACACTCACATAAATATAGAGAACCGGTTGTGAATGCTCTAATAAAAGACAAACTTTTAGAACATTTCACATAATATTGAAACACTTTTGTGTTGCTTGACATTTTCTGATTTATTCTCTCTTTATTTTTTCCGTTCAAAACTTTTTTACAAATTATATAAATGATCATTGGCTATTTAAATTAGTAAACAAACTTTGACTTTTTTACTAATTAAGCGATTGACCAAAAATAAGACTTCCTAAATCGCAATCTACCTTTAATTTCTCGCCCCGTTTTATGTTTTTTGCTATTTTAACTAATTTTATGGAAAATTGTTGAGATCTAATATGAAATGGAACTATGAAAACGAGATTTTTTTTAAACCGAGATTGTTTCAAAAAATATCACTTAGTACATAATCATGTTTTGTTAAATGACAAAAAATTTAGTTTTGTTGGCGAAATCATTAAATTTTATTTTTCTAATATGGTGAGATTTTGTGAGATTTTCTCGCCCACACAAAAGATCAAAAGTTACAAGACGAGACATAATAGCAGTTGTAATACAATAAGTACACTTTCATGTATAACATCACATGTTGTATACCAAGAAATATTTTAAGATTTATGATTAATAACTATAATCAATGGGTAACATATAAATTTCTTTGTAAGAAATACATATATTTATTTTAATTATGGATGAAGCTCTTACATAGTCGCATGCATCGCGTGTCAAGTCATTTAGCTTAATTTGCATGTTATAATCCTACATTTTTACAAAAGATTGTTTTCATGATTTGAACTTGTGACCCTCAGGTCATAAGATAGCAACCCCAGCGTTGTTTTAACTTTTAAGATCCTGTGTCAATAGAAAACGTGAATTTAAAGTTACGAAAGCCTGTAGTGTTTTTGTTTCTTCTTTTGAAATCAATATTTTTTTTATATGTTGACTTTTTTAAGCGTCAAAGATTTATCAGGATTCGATGTTTGTGTGCAAAACGAATTGTCATTTATTGACATACAAAAAGTCAAAAGTAAAGTAGGTTGTTTCAATTGAGGAACACCGGTTTTCATGTTCATTTCATTATATTCAACCCTATTACTTTTCATTCATTAGCATTCCCCTTTCATATATAATTAATAAAATAAAATAATATTTTAAATGAGATCACTAGTTGTATGCCGCATACTAAATTAATATATATTCTTTTTCCGATGATCGGTTCATAAACATCTAATCGCACTTTAAACCGACTTAATTTACCTCATTTCTCTTGTATACTTCTCGGCCATCTTGAATTCACTTTCCACATTTGATTTGTTCAAGTTAGAGATCAAGCCGCTATTTCCTCATTTTTAGAGTATGTTACCTACTTCTTCTATATAACATAAGGTTATAAAATATGATAACAAACATCATATTATTATTATTATTATTATTTTTAAATGACTTTTTGGATCAGGGCCACTAGCTAACTCTATAATATTCATTATTCAAGTATAAAACATTGAGACTTTATGCAACATTATATTATTCATATAGTACTTTCATTAAAAATAATAATTTTGAAAAATTTAAATCGACAACTTTCCACTAAACATCTCATAAATAAATCTAGATTATTTTTAGTTACAAAAACATCTAATATGTTAATCTCAAAATTTGCTAAAAATGGCAAATTACTAAGTATATTAAAAATCTAAAATAAAACAAAACATCAATAGACCGTTCGAAAGAACCGCCCTAAACACGATACTTTTGTTGCTACGACTGTTTAAATCGATTCATCTAAATTGTCATCTATGTAAATAAATTCTCAAATCTAACTTATATATTACATGTATGAACCGAAACAGAAATCCCCGTTGTTCAAATAAAAAGAATTTTTTTTATCAAGTCAAAGAATGATTTTAGAACCGTACAAGAGGATGAGAATATTTGTTTTACTTTTAACATGTGAATGATATCTTTTCTCGTTTGTTTCATTATGGCATTTTACAAAAGTACAAATTAAGAAAGCGTAACAGTTCATGGTTGATACTTGATAGGTCCACTACTCACCATAATCGTCGTTAACCTTGATAAATGGTTGATTTGACTTCCCACATTTTGTCACATTTATTACAAGAAATGATATACAGCCATATAATCATTTATAAACATATCTTGTTTGTTTTTAATACGATCCAACTTTTTTTTTTCTTTTGTCATTTCTTATATATCTTTTTGCGATTATCATCAATTTTGTTATGATTGTGATTATTTCTTAACTAGTGTTCGTATCCCACGCCCCGTGACAGGGCTAAATCTTTATTATTTTACTTATTTATCGCCGTAAATGTTTATAGAACAAAGGTGTTAAAACTTGAACGCTAAATAATATTATATTAATACTACTCACCAAGATTTAAAATGTATACGGTTATAATTATAACAAGTTTTAGTATTGATATATACACAAGTTAAAAAAATAATGTTTACTTGCTCATTGTTATTCATGTTCGTCATCATGTCTTTCATGTTTTTTAAATGTATCTTTTTGAACACAAATGTGTTATTTAACCTATGAGTTTTGAAAAACACATTGGTGAATTAATACCATTATGTACCTATAATAGTATGATACGTATAACATAATAATAAACAAACAACTAATTTATCTATGACATTAAAATAATAATAATAATAATAATAATAATAATAATAATAATAATACAAATAATAATAAAAGTAATACAAAACATAAAACACAATAATAAATATATCATTGTGTTGTACTGAACACATTTGTATTTTTCTAATTCCAACAAATAAATTAATAAAATAATATCATTGTATACGTCTAATATGTAAATATAATGATAAAATAACAATAAATTAATGTCTGAACCTGAAATCCGCATAAACCATATGAGAGTATTTGTGTAATTAACTCTAACATTAATGAAGCTAATTTTGTAAAATTCTATAATATTATAAAATGAATTATTTAAATATGGTCAAATTAACTTGATATGATAATATAAGAGGAAGAAAAATAAACGATGGCCACCCCCTCTAGTGCGGCTACTTTATTTGCACCGCACAGACCCATTACCCACGAATTATGTCATCTGACCGGCTGACCTGACCTGACCTGATCTGACTGTTGATTGAGCCTTGCCTCACAATTGAAACAACCCATTCCAATGTAGACCCACGGGCTCATAACTCAAAAACAGCCTTTACAATTACATTTGACCCGCGTCACCAGATTAATTACCTCGTTGGTTAACTAGTCGGCAATGTGTTATGTTATGTGTGGGCCTCCAACCCAATTTCACAAACTCAAATCCACGTGAACACCCTCCAAAGTCCAAACATAATCATTCCACACTTGTTGCTTTGTTTTTTACCCCATCTGCCCATCATTTATATCGAATGTTCTTCTTTCTTCAGCTGTTTCAATACAGGCCGGTGACAGTTCATATATGTAAACTTCTCTTCAAATAAGTTGGTTTGGTATGTCATTTTTATTAAATAATATATTAATAGTTACTTATTTTTACTTGTATCAAAACTCCCTTGCAACATAATTTTCCCGAAAACATGTAATAGCCGTTTAATGATCTTTAATTATACGAATATTTATTCTAACCGTATCAGTATCTAGATTTTTGTGTCCCTTCAATACAATGTTTTGTTGTTTAATCATGAATCCAAACATTAAGTCAGTTGTTTTATAATGAAAGTTAGGATGTGTCACTGTGTACGACAATTAATATCATTGCCTAAATCTTCAATTGTCTCATATGTAAGGGTCTGGCAGCCGCGGCCACCACTTCCGGTTAATCATACTTCAAATTAGTCACTCCAGTATAAGCCTTTCATACAAAATACGTACACCAACCATTAAACTAACATTTATTACTCTTCAACGTGAAACGAATGTTAAAGTATTTGAGACGAGATATTTTGTTATTTAATCAACAATTAGTCTATTAATAATAGATGTGAGATTTATTTATAATATACAACAAATATCTATTATATGTTTTTGAAAAGTTAATTATCTAACCACTTTGTTGTTTAAAAGTATAAAACCCCAAAAGGGAAAAAATTATAAGCTTAAATAAAAGACAGTTAAATAAGTACTTGTTTAGTTGGAAATAAAACCAAATCTATATACCATGTTTACTTATATATACACATTAGTTAATTAGTTAATGTGATAAGTTGTTCTTTAATTTATATAGTAAGCCACGAATATTTATTTTATTTTATTTTTTGTTTTCTATTTTTGGCTTTACTTTTGTATTATTTGTTGGCCAACATCTTACCTTTTCATTTACGTTATGGCCTTTAAGGAAAAAAAACGAAGACGAATTAAAATAATGGGGTGATATAGAGTTCACGTGACTTACTATAGGTCCCAAGCACACTACACGCTCATGTGTGTATATAAAAGTTTTTAAGAAATCATTCAACCATCATTTGATATATACATTGCAATTCCTTTTAATAACTTCCACCAACATTATGGTAATTTTAACTATGTAGTGATTAGTGAATTTACATTAATTAGTGTAATGAGAAGGAATTCTAATACAAAGACCCAAATTA
>BJCM01083702.1:0-36328 GCA_018326385.1 Flaveria bidentis | reverse complement strand
AATAGTAATAATAATAATAATAGTAATAATAGTAATAATAGTAATAATAGTAATAATAATAATAATAATAATAATAGTAATAATAATAGTAATAATAGTAATAATAGTAATAATAGTAATAATAATAATAATAATAATAATAATAATAGTAATAATAATAATAATAATAGTAAGAATAGTAATAATAGTAATAATAATAATAATAATAATAATAATAACAATAATAATAATAACAATAACAATAATAATACTAATAATAATAATAGTAATAATAATAATAATAATAATAATAATAATAATAATAATAATAATAATAATAATAATAAATAAATTAATAAAAAATAAATAAAATAAAAAAACAACGATAATAAATAACTCATTCTCACACCCAACTCGCCGCAAACCACCACCATTTTCACTCATCTCCGATGGCTACATCTCTTCTCCGATCACCCCCTTTCTTCTTCACCACACCACCACCAAACCCTGGAACCACCACCACCACCACCATCAGAGCCACCATCTCCTCCGACAAACCCACCGAACCACCGCCCATCAAACACCGTCGCCCCGTCGACGAAAACATCCGCCAAGAAGCCCACCGCCGCTCCTCCGCCGCCCACCACAACTTCTCCGCCAAATACGTCCCCTTCAACGCCGATCCCCTCTCCACCGAATCCTACTCCCTCGACGAAATCGTCTACCGATCCCGCTCCGGCGGCCTCCTCGACGTCCAACACGACATCGATGCCCTAAAAGCCTTCGACGGAACCTACTGGAAATCGCTATTCGACTCACGTGTCGGAAAAACCACGTGGCCCTACGGCTCCGGCGTCTGGTCGAAGAAAGAGTGGGTGCTGCCGGAGATCGATTCCGACGATATCGTCAGTGCGTTTGAAGGTAAAAATTTTATTGGTTGTCTTTTAAACATCAATTTTCCTACACCTAAATACCAACCTGACATACATTATTAAGAATTAAAACCTATATTATTTTTATGGATTATTACCTGATATCTTTTCTTTTAAACAAGACAACTAGTTTCAATTAAAGTTGTATAAAATCGGTTTTTTTATCCAAACTGGTTGCAATTTCAAACAGTTTGTATAAGTACGGTTCCAAATCAAAACTAGTTTAACTTAAAAGTGGTTATATTCGGTTTCGGTTTGTTGACTATTTTTTAACCCGTCTATTTTCCTGTTTGAGTAGTTTTTGGTTGGTTCGCTTCGAACCGGTGTAACTACTAGGAATATATCGGTTTCAAAGAATGCCGGTTCCAAACCAGTTCGGATAAGTGGATTCGCGGCTTGCGTGAAATCGCGAACTAGGGAACGGGCCAGACGTAAGCCCAGCCCAAGCGGACCCATACAGCGATAGCGCAAGTTAACTACAGTGAACCTGCGATTTACCAGATCATTTAGATCCTCACACTTGTACGCGTGTGGTAGCAATCTGGTCAGTCACCCTGATATCTTTTCGCCGATGTTCTCTTTCTCTCTAAATCTCACCTTTTCTAGAGAGAGAAACACCCACACACTGTGTGTGTGAAAATGGATCTCTCATCGATCTTCATCAAATTAGGTAACAAATCCTCTCTATTTCCTTTGATTATTAACACAATTAGGGCTCTTAACTTCTTATTAGCTTGTTTGATGCTAATTAGTTTGAGTTTTGTGTATTGTTGTTGCTAATGTCGATTTCGGACGGAAATGTTGTTGATAGCTGATAGTTAGCGTCTTTTAGTCGTTGAAGTAATGTGTTATTCGTTCGTTTCGTTGATGTTTCACAGGTTTGAGATGTTATAACGGTGATAACTGCGGTTTCCCCCGATTTTTGTGTGTTTTCGATGATTGATATGTTTCAGATACGGTCTATGTGCATTGATTTGATCAATGGATATTTACTAAGTTTTCTACAATTTTTTTGAAGCTTGAAGCCAAAATTTAACATTTATGTATGATTTCGATGAATGCTATGTTTCAGATACAGTCTATGTACTTTGATTTGATCTATGGATATTTTGATCAATGGCTGAAAGAAGAAACTGTTACAGTTTTTTTAACATTTGATCTTTCATGTGGGACTCTTGATGCTTGTTTGTTGCAATGGTTATTGATTGTAATCGTCCAAGAGTATGATATCAAGTGAAGGGAATATTTTCCAAGCAATGAACTCTGATTTTAGTTTAAAATCATGAAAAAGCCATGGATTAGTGACGGGAAATTTGATAATAGAAGATGTATGATTCGTGAAAGAGTATTTAAACTTCATGATGCGGTTTATTGGACTTTTAGTGGTGTCAGTTTGATCATACAGTGACTGGAAGTTTGATAATAGAAGATTTATGATGCGTTACCAGAATCCTGATTTTTTTTAATGAGGTGGTTGATTCTTTGATAGAACTTTTTTCTTCATGTGTTTAATTCTGTCACTATTAAGCTGAATTGTTTATGTCCATCTCATGTAATTCCAAAGCAATATTAGGTGTGCCTTTTACAAGATTTTCAAAATTTAGGTGCTTAATTTGAATATTAGCAATATTTAGCATTATTAAATTAGACTAACCTATTGATGTTTTGGCTCCAAGTAATGTTCTTTGTATCATTTTATTTGGGCCTTTTTCATATATGTAGTGGTTCACTTTGCATTTTTTGTGAATCTAATAGGGGGGTCACTAGATTATGCTTATGTGTTGCTTCTTGTTTTCTTCTGGTCATTAGCAATATTAGGTAAGCCTTATACAGGTTTTTCAATATGTAGGTGCTTAATTTGAAAATTAGCAATTTAGCATTATTTAATTTGACTTAGCTATTATTGGTTTGGCTCTAAGTAATGTTCTCTGTATCGTTCTATCTCGGCTTTTTTCAGATATATATCGTGAACCTGTTTTCCCTTTTTTGTGTTTGCATTTAGAGTGAACCTTATAGGGGGGTTGTTAGCTTATGCTTATGTGTTCCTTCTTATTTTTCCTGTTGTCATCTAAGTAATGTTATGAACTTTTTCTACTTTGCAGGCATGGGTATGACCAAGCAGAGCCTTTGGGAATAAAACTTTCGTGTTCAACATGTGAGGTTTTGCTTCAAACTCTATTCCTGGTACTTCTGCGCTCAGAAACATTTCAAATGATTGTTCAGATGATGAGATATCAGAAACCAACAGTGGAGATGAAGGTTTTGAGTGCCCGATTTGCTGGGAATCCTTTAATATTGTAGAAAACGTGCCTTATGTGTTATGGTGTGGTCACACCCTCTGCAAGAACTGTGTTCTCAGTCTCCAATGGGCCGTTGTCAAACTACCGACTCTTCCAATTCAGCTCCCGTTTTTCATATCGTGTCCGTGGTGCAACCTATTATCGTTCCGGCTCATTTACAAAGGGAATTTAAAATTCCCTAAAAAGAATTACTTTCTTCTTTGGATGGTTGAGAGTATGAATGGTGATAGAATCAAGTCTCATTCATCTTCCTGTGAAGACCATCTACCTGTGTCTTCTTGGTCATGGAACTGTGGTTGGACCACTAATCAGACCACCCGACCTAACACCAGGATTGGCCCATGTACCCATGAGCCAGATCATAATCAAGATTCACGTGCCACAAATGTCAACACTGAAAGACTTCACTTGTCTCTTCGTAAGTCGCTGATCTTTTTTGTTCACTTAACGGCTAAGTTTCCATTGGTATTTATGTTTCTTCTCATTGTTCTATATGCCATACCTGCAAGCGCCATCATATTAGCCGTGTACATTCTCATTACAATTCTGTTCGCGGTTCCATCTTTTCTTGTTTTGTATTTTGCATACCCGAGTCTCGATTGGCTGGTTAGGGAGATCATCAATTAGGGTTCTTGTGACCCTTTTGCATCCTGAAATGTGAAATTCGTCAAACCGACTTATTTGAACTTTTGTATCAGAATATTTGAGTATGCATACTCTTGAACGTTAATATGACTGGTTAGTTATGTTTTTTGGTGGGTATCTAGTTCCTTATGTTTCAATGCATGTATTTTTGGTCATCTTGCAACTTGTATGAAACACCTTGAAGTCTTTGAAAGATTGTTTCATTACGCCTCTGATTGTTTTTCAATCATCAAATCGTTTATTTGTTCTACATGGGGACTCAAGCGTGGTAGAGAACATTGTAATGGTGAGGCGGTATGTTTTACAATCAAAAAGTTGGATTTTAATTTTGGATATTTAGAACTTTCGTCTAGTGGATTTCAATATCCTATTACGAATCTGAAATTTCAGATATGAATTCTGATGGACTTTTAAATTTTAATAAAAAATATTTATTAATAAATTTTATAATATTCTATCTGATTTCCAATTTATAAATGAAATATATATGAAAGAATATAATATTCTTAATTAAATTTATTATTTAATAGTTCTTAGAAATATATTTTGGATAATGTGGATTTCTGAAATATATGATACTAGCATTAATATAATAAAATTTTATTAATTATGAAATGATATTCTAAGACATGATATGATTGAAAAATACATATGAGTAAACACTATATGAAATAAATCAATAATATCAACTTTTAAACTTTTATGTATATATTTTTCAAAAATAAATAAATAATTTGTTCTAAAACAATCTGTAAAACAAATGTCATTTTAAATTTTTTTGTTATAACTCTCAATTTTAATTATTTTATGTTTTTCAAAAATTTACTTTTTTAAAAACATGAATATTTAAATATGCTGTATTTTAAAAGAAGTTTGATGTTAAAGAAAAAATGTTATTTTATAAACATTTATTTCCATAAAAATAACATTAATAAAAATATCTCTTTCTTAATTTATTAAAAAACTATTTTTAATCTAAAAAAGTGTTAAATAATATAATTAATAATTAAGATAACTATTTGATATAAGAAAAAGACGAGAAAATTTTAGTGAGAAAGATTGTGGTGCTGCCACAGTGATACGTGTCCTTCCAAGTTACTATTTTATAAGAGTAGAAAGATTTTTCACAAAAACAATCTAAATCTGAAATGTGGATATAAAAATTTCTCGGATATTTCAAACTTGAAATTTTAGATAATTTGGATTCGGCTTTAAATTCAGTTTTGTCACACACCTTTGCTTGTAAGATGCATGTTGTGGGTATTTATTACAAAAACTAGTTTGTTTTATCGACCCGTGCTTCACGGCGGGGTTTGAACATGACGAATGTCAGGTGATCAAAAGCATTTCTTTATAGTTAAAGGCTCAGAAACAATGATGCATTGTGGATGCATATAATGCATCATTTGTTGCGTCAAAACAACGCCTATGTTCTATTTCATCGTCATCGTCTATCCAGTGGGTCAGAACCCGTTGCAAATCAGCCAAGGCAGAAGCATCTTTTATCACATCACGGTTGTAAATATGGTTAAAATAATATTTTTGCAAATATATAAACAAGTTTTTCCAAATAGTTGCCTAAATAATACAAAACCTTTAAAAGAAACCAAGAGCACCAACATTGACTCTATAGTATAACAGCTTATACAAACATAACAATTTAGACTAACGATGGCGGGGTCGACCTGCGACGGTGGTGTCAGTGACAATGACGGTGACGACGTGGCTATGCGACGTAGTGGCGGCGCTGGCGCGCCTACCACAAAGAACCATCCCCTGAGGTTTGGCCTTTAAATTTTCTCTTGTCAAAATTACCAAGTAAACCTTTGTCGTCAAGGCACAAAGAATAAAAAAACCGTTGATGAAAGAAGTTTTTTCATATACACAAGAATATCTAGAAGTTGTTAAGAAAATTTCTATGAATAATGAATATTCAAGAATCTTCCGATTATTACATTATTTTCTCCAACCCAGACTCCTAGAGCAATAATATTGAAATGACAAAAACACATATAAGACTCCTTCATACAATAATCTTGGGAAGAAACTGAGATTGAACAAGACTCATTGTTAACAGAAAGTTAACTATAAAGTAAAACCATGGAAAATACTAAAATTAAAACATTGCTTAGGGACGGTTTGACATTCTTATGCTGAACTGTTAAAATATTTGATTAAATAAAAGGTAACATCAGAATCATTCAATATAATTTTAAAACTTACTCGTTATAAAATTTTATAAACCATTAAAATATATCTGATGGATAAAGAAATAAAAAAAAGGATGAGTTTTAGCATAGACTCTTTTGTAGACTCTTTTGTACAAGGCAATGTAGTGATGTACTACTTAATTTGGCCCATGTTTAAGTTTGCATCAATCGTATCTCCACCTATAACCTCTTTTGTTTTACCATCTTGGTTATTAATATGTTGTTTCGTTTTTCCGTTCAATAAAAAGTATATCCAATATGTTTTATCTACGACCGATACAGAGATAACATGAAATAATAAAAATTCTTCTCAAAATAAAAAGGAAAAATTACCAAAATGACAAATTGACCAACTCAATTTACAAAACTAACTATTGACCATTAAAATTATGAAAATAGACTTTTGACTTTGACCCTCGCCACGGCGAGGAAAATTCATGAATCCTCGCCCACATGGATTAAACTCTATCGCCCACGTGTCCGTATCTCGCTCACATGTATATTGTGTATTTGAAAAAATAAAAATAAAAAGTGAGAGGTCCGTTACCCGAGGCGAGGGATTTGACTCATCCCTCGCCCACGTCAGCGAGCCAAGCGAAGGATTTGAAAACCTAGGCGAGGGATTCGACCTCTTCCTTGCCCACGTCAGCGAGGTTTCCAAAAACCTAGGCGAGGGGCATGAAAACCGAGGTGAGGGGCATGAAAACCGAGGAGAGGGATTTAAACAAAAAAAGTTTAAAAGTGAAAACATTTGTTCTTTTAACAATTTGTTTATTTTTAAAAGGAAACATATATTATAAAAAGTGAAACACAATAAATTAGTTTTGGATTTTGATATGCACATTAGTGTTCTAATGATTATTTTAAAACTTGTTATAAAAAAGGCATTCATGTTTATTTAAAAAACTAAAGAACCAGTTCATAAAATTTTTTGAATGACTCCTAATTTGAATGACTCTTTTTATAATTGATTGATTATATATTCATTTCATCCATAGAATGCTTAAATTATACAAAAAATACTTGATTTTATAAAAGCTAAACAATCAGTTCATAAAAATTTTGAATGGCTTCTTTTATTAATCGATTGATTTGATATTCATTTCTTAATCTACCGAGTTTTTTAGATATCTATGCATTTATAATGCATAATTATTTCTATAATAAAATCATAAAAAAATCTCTAAAAATCTCGCCCTTCTAAAGTTCTTCTTATGAATAAGTACAATTTTTATAGATGTTCTTCTTATTATGAATAAGTACAATTTTTAATATTATGGAATTTATATTGTTATATATAAAAAACCTACTGATATTTTGGTTAAACACATTTTAATTATTTTTAATTATGGACGAGGGGTGGCAATTCAGTAATTATTTTTAAACACATTTTAAATTTTTTAATTATAATTAACTAATATTTTCCATATCGCGTAGTTATACTAATTATAATTAACTTATATTTTTCATATCTCAAAGTTATATTTATTAAAATTATATTATATTCTTCATTTCGCGTAGTTATACTTATACTTATAATTAACTAATGTTTTATATCTCTCAAAAATAAGTTTTGTTACAAGCGTTACTAAAATCAAGATTATTGCAAGTGAATTTTAAGAATAAGGTTGAGAAGAATGTAATATTTATTAAGGGTAAACATGGTATTATATAGGGAAAAATTAAATTAAATTAAACTTTTAAGTATTAAAAAAATGAATAATATAAAATCTCAGATTATTTGATTTATTTTTTTAATTTTGGGGAGGGGGGAGTATTTTCGTAATTATAGACGAGGGATATTCATAATCCCTCACTGACTTAGCGAGGGATCAAAAACATGTCAGCGAGGGTTGCACGTGAGCGATGGATTATGTCACATTCTCATCGGGCGCATTTTTTGAGGCGAAGGATTCCTATAATTCATCACCATGTCAGCGAGGGATAACACTTGGTGGGCTCCGATTTGTTGTTTTTTTTAAAACTTCAAATTTGACCGGTTATTTTGGTAATTTCATTTGGTCAATTAGTCAATTGGTCATTTTTAAAATTTTCCCAAATAAAAGTCCTTAGCAAAATAACATAAGGGGTTGTTTAATTATACTGACTAAGTAAGATCTGACTGAGTCAGAAGCTGACCTAGTTAGAAGTTCTAACTGGGTATGCATCTGACTGAAACTTGACTGTATCTGACTGAGTTAAAAATCGTATATTTTCTAATCAACTAGAATCATTAACAATCTTAATCAACTACTAAATAAAAATCGGAACCACCACACCACCACCGTCACCGTACACATTTCGACCAAACACCCCGGAGGAGGTCGCGCAACAGATTGGTTTGCCCGGGTCAGCATGTTTTAGTTTAGGGTTTGAGTCAAAATCCACAGACCGGATCAAAACACGAGTTAACCAGATCAAACACGCTGACCGACTAATCAAATCAAACCAGTCAACTGGGTCGGCCAAAATCAAACGAACCCTTAAAAACACTAAAATGCAATCACTTGTGATTCATAAAACAAATTGCGAAAGAAAAAGAAATAATAAACAGAAACCACACGAAAACCCTTTCCTCCATCACCGGAGAAAAAAAATGGCAACACCATCTCGAACGGAGATCATCACTCTTTTCCGGTCACTTCTCCGATCATCTCGTCATTTCTCCGACTACAACATCAGATAGTACACCAAACGCCGTACAATCGACTCCTTTCATCACAACAAGACCTTATCGGAACCCTTATCCATCGTCGCCGCCTTCTCCGACGCCAAATCTCAGCTTCAGATCGTCAAACGACAATCCCTCGTTTATTCACTCTACGCTCCCAACGTCAAGAGCATCATGGATCTCAAACATTGATTTCTTCAAACGGAGTGATGTTAAGAACAGGTTCGATTGTTAAAGTAGTTGATTGAGCTTCGGTATTGTTTTGGATTAATAATTTGGTGTTTATTACGCACGTAACGTTTTGGATAGATGATTATGGTTTGTTTGGATGAAGGATTTTGAAGTTCAAACATCAAATGTCCAATAAAGATACAATCACTACAGGTTGTTTTATCTCTCGTTGATATGATTTCTAGTGCAATTGAAATCGTCTTTGGTATTGTTTAGAACACTAATTTATATGTTGTACTTTGTGGTTATCATAATCTATGAACAAAAAGTATTAACTCCAAATTATGATAATTCTAGTAATCATAAATGTATGAATGAGCTTATTGTATTCAAGATATCATGGTTTTTCCTTGTTTCTACTTGATGATGCAAGAAGTGATGGTAATTAAACATAGCTAATTAAGATTGTTTAGTATGATCATTGTAGTTAGACGGTAGGAGGGAGAAGATTGTGTGTCTTATAGCCGACCAAGTCGGGAATTACGTTAGGAAAAAAAGTCTGAGTATCAACTAATACACCTGTACGAGCTCTTGAAGATATTTTTAATTGTCTTTGAGATTATCTGGAAGATTAATTTGTATACCCTGTTATATGTTTATATATCTATGAACAGAAAGTATGTGCTCCAACAGTCCAACCTATGCTGATTCTAATCAAGGAGAGATAGATGTATGAGTGAACTTGTTGATATTCAAGACCATCATGTTTTATTCACGATTTCTGTCCGATGATGCAAGAAGTGATGATAGTTAGCTCTTAGCCAAAGTGAATAAAGATGTTTTGTGATGATCATTGTAGATAGACAGTAAACACAGTAAGAGAGGGGAGATTATGCGTCTTAAAGCAGAACAATTCAAGAATTACAATTACGAAATCCTTAAATCGACTAATACTTTGTGTACAAGCTTTTGAATACTTCTAAGCTTCAGCCCACTAAGTTGCATAATGACCTTGAGAAAAACAAAGAAAACAACACATAATATAACTATTAGCTTAGATTAACATAAGTTTCAGTTATGAAGAGGGTTTGGTCCACCTGGAACATATCGCTTTTCGATGTTGAATTTTGTGTCAATCTTTTCAGATAAGATAGGTGGTGGTAGTGGGTCATTGTAGAATAATTGACACCTGAAACATAAAAAATTGTGCCTTTTACGATGATGATGATGGTGATTGTTAGCATTGCCTTCTGGATGGCTCTTAGTAGGGATTTCTTCTGCTTTGATTGTTGCAATCAGGAAACAAAGGAAAATGGCTGCTAGACTCTTGCAGCTGAAAAATGATCTCTTCATGTTGGTTAGATTGTGGTTGTAATGGCAATGGTGATAGTTCGTAGGAATAAATAAGATATGTTTGAGCGACATTAATGTGTTAATGAATGAATATTTTACCTTTTCGTAGCAAAGGCAGGAAAATGTGGTTTTGTTCTT
The DNA here is from genome assembly GCA_018326385.1 of Flaveria bidentis. Lineage (NCBI taxonomy): Eukaryota > Viridiplantae > Streptophyta > Magnoliopsida > Asterales > Asteraceae > Flaveria > Flaveria bidentis. The sequence goes on along the minus strand of BJCM01083702.1, from coordinate 25,929 downwards.
GAGGTTTTTACTACTTGTGATGATATCTTTCTAATTATCAAGGGGTTGGAAGACTTGGGGATGGGCCGGTTGCATGAAATACGGGCGGGTAGAACTGGTTTTAAACTTGCTGGAGTAGTGAAACTCCTGAAGTATTATTAAATATTACCATTTTTTATTTAATGAATGTCAGCAGGGCCCGGGTTCGTGTTAGAAATTCTGTCTGGAGGAGTTTGATGTAATTTAATTTGTTCCAGGTTCTTGGATCTTGCAGCGGATGAAGATACAAGTTGTAGTGCATGATGTACTAGTAGTGAAGCAACATAAGTGATTTCAACAATGAATCTGATCAAGTGTGCTTCATATACTGCAACAGTAACTGATTGCAGGTATGATGACAGTTTCTTTTTAACAGTGTCAATGCCATTGTATGTTAGAATGCATTTATTATCACTTCCATGCTACCACCCTCAACAACTGGTGCTACTTTTCAAACAAATATGGATTTTGTGCCTTCTGTTCCTGTAAATATGTATCTAATGCTACCACTTTTGGCAGAATTCTAAACTCTAAAGGCTGACTGTTAGTCCTTTAACATTTTATTTTTGTGTACAGAAACGGGTTATAATGGGTTTCGGTCATAATGGGTAATATTCATGTGGGTCAAACCGTCAAAGCAGCTTTGATTCGAAATGGGTTGTTTTGTAATTGTCAAAATGGTCTATGCTGACAGCCTGAATTTGGTTTTAAAAAAGTAGGAGGTGTTCAGGTCCCAGAAGTAGGGTAGTGAGGCAAGAGCTTCATGTACGCGAGGCTTTGCTCTCTATACAACCAAAAATTGCATCTCTCGTCTATTTTTCAAATCAGCCTGTTTATCAAGTAAACCATTTGTAATCCCTTCGTCTTTCTGGTCGTTTTTACGTATAGCCTCCCACAGACCCTACTTTTGACCAACTTGGACCCAAATGTACATGAAGGGCCGCCTTAAGGCTCTAAGGCGTTTTCCAGATCGCCTCATGCCTCATGCGCTTTGCGTCTAGGGCATGTTTTTTAAAACCAAGATGTTGACGTGAAAAATCTCCTTTTTTTCAAATCCATTTTCTTTCAATATATAGATAATTAATATAGATGATTAATGGGTTAAATATCATTTCGATATAATGTAGCTTTGACTGAAACTGTTGGGGAATGTTATTAGCTGGTTAAGGTTAGACAGCATTTGTAGGTTCTTGCCCAAATGTTACCCAGATTGCTGTTGACCTCAATAACCAGCAGTAAACTAAAAAGCTCAACTAAATTGGTCATGTATAAAGCTGCAATGCCTTTTCTTTTGTTGGTTGGATGAGATATTAAATGCATCTAAATATGTGAGTGATAATACAAATGTAATACACTGTATGTATCTAAGTACAGTTTGCTCTTGTTAAAAATTTTCTTTTATTTTATAAAATTGAAGTTTCATTTTTGTTTTATTAGAGATAATAATATGCTTACATCTGATATTGTCAAACTTATAGATCTTCAGGTTACCTTTTATAACAATTTTACTCTTATTTATAAGTATTTTTAAATAACTGAGAATTTGATAAGCATTCAAACTACTTGCCTCTTATTATTACAACATCAGATAGTAATGAAATCCGACATTTTCATAAGCGGGCTGGTCATCAAACTTGCCGTTTTACTTGTTTCGCTGGCCAGACTTGTTTCAAACACTGGATGTCATGTAGAGTTTCAAATTTTAAATTAACATAAGTACATATGATGGTGGGACAAACCACCAAGCTAAAACAAGTGTGAAGTGTTCCGGTGTAGTTAGTGATGAAGCTTGTCTCTGTCATAAAGAACCGAAAGGTAGTCTAGTAATTAGACTGATAAGCATTTCATTTTTGCGTAATTTATCGAATAATATGTGTGATTCCTTTTCTTACATCTTGCGAGGTCAATATACATGGGTGATACCAACGTCGTGTGATTATTTGTATATAGATGCAGTTACAGAATCACATGCCTCACATTAGCTTTAGCTTGTTATGGATTAAACCCGCATGCTGTAGCCTATAAATTATCGATTAATCATGTAGGCTCTAGGCTCTAGTTTATAATGTGTTGATTAAGTATGTAGGTTTTAGCTAATAACTTGTGGATTAAGTCGCGGGCTAGCCCAGTCTTTAATTTTACATGTGTCATATTCTAATTCCGCTACATGTAGAATTTCATTTATTTTAGCGTGTAACATGCTCTGATTTAGCATGTAGTTTGCAGGCTGAAAATGTACGTTAAAAAAATGTTCAACTTTGACCATTGTAATAAACTTCCCTTTGTCTTTTCTTACTTTTTGATGTAAACAATACACCATCATCACACTTAATAAATAAGTTCATTTGTGATTCTTAACAGTCTTCTTAGAAGTCTTTGCTTTGATCGATTCACATAATTCATGGAGCCATTAAAGAAGATTAATGATCAGGAAAAACCTTACGATTATGTGAGATTTTCTTTGAAGGACCACCGATGATGTTTTCCGTTTGACAAGGGTTTTTATTTTTAGAAAATCGTAAGTTCTTTTCATGTGAATTTGTAGTGTTAACGAAATATGAAGTTTGTAACAAACAAAAAAAATAAGTCTGGAATATATGAATTAGTAAATGTGAATATAAGATATATTAAAAAAAAATAAACTAAAATATTAAAGATATCCAGTCCGACCATTGGTGTGGTTTGCTGGTTTAAATGGTCGGTGTCATAACGATCGATCCAAATGAAGACGATTCTAGAGTATTATAAGAGATCATATGTTTTTATATCAAGCAAACTGGATTTTTCAGTTCGATCATAAGCACAGTGATAAAAGCTCACTCCTATGTTATATTGTATTATAAGTGATTATCTGTTTTTTATAAATTATTTAACATCAGAAGATCAAACTTGTATATTACGCCACACATTCAATCCTGTGTTTGATTGTGCTTGTAACATATTGTGTATTATTATGTTATGTAGTATGATATTTGAAGAATCAATACTTCAAATTTGTTTTGATAAAAATATAAATAAAAATATAAAAGGTAGATGTAGATGTGAGATTGAACATTCTGGGACAACATCTGCATATGCGTATAAGCTTATTGTGTAAATAACCAGTTAAAGTTGTTCCTTCGTATATGAGTATTAACTACCTCACCCACCACTATCTCAAATGTTAAAAACTAAACAGCTTTAAAGGGTTGTACTATGTGCTTTAAAGACTTGTACTCCCCCATCAGACCTGTAAGAAGTACTAAGGCAATGTTTTGTCTCTAGATCTTCTGTTCCATCAACATATGGATAAATGGATCATTTCTTTTACTTTTTTGGTACATTAAATATGTAGAATAATATGACCAAGCTGTTTTGAATTCATTTCATGTTACTTAAATACACCCGTGTGCATGAAACCACACGCAGACGATTTGTATCGTTTAAACAGTATTGTAATGCTTACAACTTTACATGAATACATTAAAGTGTATTCTAATGCTTACGACCTTTTATGTGAATTTATTTGATAAATAAAATAAGGGTTTTTCTAAATGTACTCTACTCTAATTTCTAATTAGGGTTACTTTGTAAAATAGTAATCAAGTTTTGAAATTGTTTTAATTAGGTCATTCATAAAGTTTTTTGTTCCAATCAAATCACTCGTAAAGCTTTGTCCCAATTAGATTACTAAAGTTTCGGTATTGTTCTAATTAGATCATTCATAAGTTGCAAAAAGATTAAAAAAAATTAAAGTTTTTTAAAAAAGATCAATAATATCTATAAAAAAACTAAATTATATTAAAAAATTTGTGAATTATTTAAAACAATGAAAAAATGAGTAATCTGATTATAATACTCCTAAAACTTTAATGACTTGATTGGAACAAATAAAAGTATTAGTGACCCAGTTGGAACACTTTTAAAGCTTTAATGACCTGATTAAAACAAATAAGAATATAAGTGATTTAATTGGAATGTTGTTAAAACTTGTTTACTATTGTATGAAGTTTTCCCTTTCTAATCACACCTTACTTTATATCATTAAATACAACTTAACCATTGTAATCAATAATCCTATTTAATGTATTGAAATGGAATATTGACCATCTCATAGAATTAAAAGGCATTATCATTTTAAGTCGTCTAGTGGCAGAAAACACGTATGAAACAATTTGTTATCTCCACCTAAAAAAACTCCAACCCTTTTGATCTTCAAAATCTTCCCACGACATGCACATTCAAAACTATAGTATTTGGTGAGTGCTAAATCTCTATACATTTTGTAATGCGTTAATTGTTAAGTTTAAGTTTGTTTGTCTTTTTCTTAATAGCAGGTATGTCTCAATCACAAAGATGATATAGGAGACAAAGTAGAAACCGAGGTCATTTTGTTGTTTGTTGTTCATTGATCATCTCTTCTCGTTCTTGCTTCTCTACCTCTAGATTCAGGTTAGATTTTAAATTATTACGAATAAATATTTGGGCTTTTGTTGGGATGATGACTGGAAGGGAAGTAGGATAGAAATGGGGTGTGCGTTTTTTCTTAATATATATATGAGGAAGATATATGGTAGAGGTATATTAAACAGAATAGATTTTTATGCATATAAGATGTCATTTTAACTTAACTAGTGGAACCAAAAATTTTGGTTTACAAATGATCCTACTAAAGATTTTGAAACCAAAAAAATTAATTGTACATTTGATGGTGGGAAAGTATTCAAAAAGGCATGTGTTTGGGAGTTAAGGGTTATACAGGATATCCAACGTCATTAAGTATGTGACAAGCATTTCCAAATGTGATGTTGATGGATGCCACATATAAGACAAACAAGTATAATTTACCTTTTCTTGAAATTTTTGGTGTTGTTTCAACAAATAAGATATTTTGTATTGCATTCGCTTTCATGAGCAAAGAAAAGACAAACAACCACATTTGGGCATTGCGGTGTTTGAAGTTGACTATTAACACGTCTTTTTTCCCTCGTGTTATTGTTACGGATAGAGATTTAGCTATAATGAAAGCATGTGCGGAAGTTCTTCCACAAAGTAATCATTTACTTTGTAGATGGCATATCGAAACTGATATCACAAAGCATTGCAAGCCACGTATTAAGTCATATAAGACTTGGGTTTCTTTTCCTCAGATGTGGAATGCATTAATTGTGTCTCCAATAACAAATAGCATAAATCAAGAACTAGCAAGACATAGTTCATTCTTCATGGGGTCTTATAAGGAACCAACAGAGCAAAGTTGTTACTTAATAGACTAAAACAAGGAACCATCAAAGCATGGACTAATGAAAGAAATTCCGGAAATATTTCATCCTTACATCACGTGTGTACAAGACGTAATGGGTGATGGAAATTGTGGATTTCCAGCAGTAGCTGCTTATCTCACGTATGGTGAAAACCAATGGCTCTACATTAGGGAACTTTTAAATGAGTTAATAAATGCATAAAATGCCTATGAAAAAAATTAACCGCTGGAATGGATGAAGTACATACTTCATTTCCGTGCTCAAGTTCACCTGCACCATCGAAACATTGGATGGTTATGTCTAAGACTGGTATCCTGATTGCCAACAAATTTGATGTGATCTTACATTGTCTAAGCAATCAAGGATGTGTAACTTGCTTTCCTTTTTGGAAAGGTTTAGAAGAGTTTCAGCATCATAAGATGATTACAGTCGTACATGTGTATGGTAACCATTATGTGATGGTACATTTAAAAGGAGAGTATCCTATGCCTTGCATTTCGACATATTATGTCTGACATAAAGCCCCGTCTGTAGTTGGATGGCAAACTATGTACATACGACGTCTTGAACTTGATAAACAACTCAATCCTTGCAAACTTGTTAAAGCTATTATACATATTGAGGATTAGTTGTTAATTTTTATCTTAAAGTTTGTTTTGTTATTAATGATATTTATATAAAACATTATAAAATTATTTTGATTATTAAATTTTTGTTAAACAATGTTTGTATTTATTGAATGAGTGGTGGTATTTAATGAGAGTGAGTAGTTGTTACTAAATTCCACAATTCATTGCATTTATTAATAATATTTAATGGGTATTTATAGGTTAAAGTAATATAAAGTACGGTGTAAATAACACTACTTATAAAATAATATTAGAGCCTTTGTTCTAACCATAAATTTCATAACAATAAAGTTCATAACAATAAGGTGGAATAAAAGTGTAAAACCCATGTAATATGTCACCCTTGAAACAAGGATGATATGTTAAAATAAAGAATCATATAAAAGTTAATAATAAATAACTTTACACTTAATAAATATTCAATTGTTACAAGTGGTATATACTTGTGTTTACAAAGTTAGCCAGGATCAATACCAAAAAAATAAAAATGAAAAGTGCTAAACCAGATCGATCTTTCGGCCGCCTTTTCGGCCGGCTAGGATCCCTTGCTTAATTCGTGGATGTTCCAATTAGGGCCTAGCCGTAATGCGAGTGCTTATTTACGAAAGATAGATTGCCTGGTCTCGAGACTCAAATAAATAGTTTATACTAAAGTTTAATCTATCTTCTTGTTTTTTAATTGCTGCAGGACTACACTCTTGTCATTGTTCCTTAGGTATCATTGGAAGCAGAGGTGAGTAGAAAAACAAAACAACCGAAATTACCTGAGATATATAACCGAGAAACCACATCGGTTAGGATTATCTATAAACAAATTTTATGTATTGGCTACAGCTAGTTATACATGTATAAATAACCGAATTAACCGAACCCAACAATCAATATAACGAGCAATTATATATGTTTTTATATTTCTACTAATACTATATTATATGTTGGAAAACCATCATGTGCTATTTTACGAAAATCTATTTTGCCCCGTCTTTCTTCTTTATAAGTTAATAGACTTGTTATTTTATTACCTAAATTTGATTAAATTTATTTACTTAAACTAGTCTTAAGCTCCCGTCGCGTAAAATTATGTCAAGTAGCACCAATAAAAAACAGGATAAATAAATCCAAAAAGAAAAAGTCTAGTTTTTCTCCGACGCTACGCGGTGGGAACTTTGTCGTTTTTCTTCGTACTATGTAGCGTTAGTGTGTTCTTTATCGTTATGGTTTGTCGAAAACCATTCAATCGAATACTAAAATCTTTTGATTTGGCCCCATAACGCGACACCACATGAAAATACAAAAACCACCATCTAAAACCAAAAAACTGCACAAAGATATCGAATTTTCCAAAAAAAATACCAAAACCGCCCAAGAAATACAAGAAACCAACTAATCGCCCTTAAAAATACAAACTGCTCAAGAAATACAAAAAACACCGCCCAAAAAGATGCAAAAAAACTACCCAAAAAGATAAGTACAACCAAATTATATATAATGTACAACCCAATCATTCATCATATTTATATTTATTGAGCGCCTAAAAAACGAGAGTGAGTCGGAATAAATGAATATCACGAACTATTAACACATGGAACACGATAGTCGTCATCCACATTCGATTATCGACGACTTCCAGTTAATTTTAAGTTTATATTTCCTACATCTTTCTCGTAGTAAATGATGTTAAATAAGTACACTAAATAATAAATATCTAAAATATATATTTTCTTATTTTAATAATTTATTAAATCATAATAACTAAATTATTTTTATTTTATCTTATTTACAAAAAAATTATAAATTTGAATTTTTATTGTTTGTATTTATAATTTCTTAGATATACATTATCTTTTATGTCACCAATGGATAATCACATATAACATACATAACATTTATAAAGCTAATGTTTTTAACATATTGAATTTATTTCAGCCATATAATGCATAAGTTTCTATCCTAGTTTGTTATAAAAGTAGACGTAGGGCAGGTTCAAGCGAGGAGCGGGAGGGATTGTTATTATTGTTGTGAGTGAAATCAATTCCAAACCAATCATGAATATATGATGACTATATCAATACGACTGTTATTAGTAATAAAGATGAAAATAGTGATTGTTATCAACAAAGTCAATAGTATAGATTACTATTGTCTAATGTGTAATTATTTGAATTATTAAATTTCAAATTGTCATTTTAACAGTCCACTTTAAATTAATCCACTTGATACTCATTTTAAAATTAAATAAAATTAGTCAATTGGGCGAAAAATAATTAAATTAAAGGAGCATAGCCCAACTGTTAACTATATAATTACTACCGAATGTCAATCCATCTAGTTTTTTTAGCTCGCCTCAAGCCCCTAAATCCTTGGCTCTGACCTGAGTAAAAGAACAAGAAACGAAACACCTATAAAATTATAAAGATGGATATTGCTTAACTTGCATCGTGAAAAGAACGACAAATGTAGTGAAAACGGTTTGTAGTCTATAATTATCATTATCACTTGACAATTTCTAACACGAGACATCAATATATTCAATCAGAAGCGTCGATGAGCAATCCTGCCAACATGTTACTTGACAGATTTTAATTAACTTTTTTTTATTTTACCGACTTTGATGTAGGTTACATACATACAATTTTTCTGGCTTTTATGACAAATGTATGGTTGGTAAAAGGTGGCTAAGTTGTTTATTGTTAATGGTCTAGAACTTTATCATCAGGCTTTTGTGGTTTTTTCCTCTTTTCACAATAATTTTCCTTTTTTACTTTCAAATATTTTTAACCTAATTACATAATATTTAAAAACAAGCTTGAATGAATAGTGGGTTTGTTGATTGAGTTTATTTGGCCACATGAGTTTTGAGGTTTTTCATTTTAGCCCCTCCTTCTCAAACAATATTATATATCTTTGTGTTTTGTGGAGGGAGAGAAAGTGAGTTTGTGGGGGGATGGAGCTCTGCCGCCGTTTAACGCCGAGCTACTCCTTCCGCCTTCACACGGCGGAGAGGGAAAGGGATGGATGCTCATGGTTGTCGGTTAGGGTGGTGTTGTGTTTGTTTCTCCTCTTCTCCGACTTGATTTCGGGGTTTTGAGATGGCAGCATTCACGCGGCTCCGACTGATTATCTCAATGATAGTCGACAGTTCTTCCTTTGAGGTTTACTGTTGTCGGTTTACCTTTTGTTTCTTCTTCGGCTGTGATGTAGCTCTTCCATTTGGCGTGGTAACATATGTTACAGCCATGGTAGAGATCTGAGCCTCCACTGATCAGATTAATCAAACCTTATGTTTCTTGGTTTATGTTGGTTTATGTTGTATCTTGAGTTTGAATAGATGATGGTTAACTATTGTTGTATACCTAATAATGGTATGGTTGTATTTGATGGTTATGATGATTCCTGCTAATAGGATGGCTATGATGAATCCGGGAAAGAATTTCATTGTCTTGGCTTGGCAACCATGTCTCGTGTGCAGTCACAACGAGAAAACGGATTTCAGCCATTTATTAAAATCACAGTTTTTAATCTTCAACGTATGCGTTACATGTGATTAGTGATTACTAAATGAGATCGTGTCAACTGCGGCATTGAACGTTCGCGCAACGCACGAGATAGAATCTTCCTAGTTAATTTTTAAAAAATATCATGTCATAACATACAACATAAAATACTATTTTATATATACGTTTCAATTTAAAAAAAAGAGTAATAAATTCATATGTTTCCTTTAGCACGTTATTATCATTGGGGCAACGCTCAAAACAAAGTTTGTAGACACTTCGCATGCACCATTAACCACCTTAGTGTCATCGTACAACTACGCGCAAGATATTCACGGATAATTGTGTGAATGTACATGCCACAATGCGTGTAATGAAGTTCGTAAATGTGTTTCTATTTCCTATTTTTTATGAAGAGAATGGTTGTCGCGTACGGTAATATTGTAGTGAACGGGCACATTAATGTTGCCAGCCGGTAACTTTGCTCGTTCTAGTTCAAAGTGCGAAAAGATCTTAGTGTAATGATTTCCGACCTAAGCAATTAAGTAGTTTGTAAAAAGGGAATTGTAACATTTGCAAAATGAGTTAAATGAATCAAAATTGACTAACAAAAGAAAAAAATTATGAAAATCAATTAAGTAGTTTTTAAAGATACAATCTTAGTGAGAGAATATAAACGTTCAATATTGTTTCAAGTTCTGTAAATTTATACTTCACTTATAGAAAAAAAGATATGTAGAATTGTTTTGAAATGCAGATAATTGTTATTAATGGCATCACTTGAGTTATAAATAACGTAACTGTAATCATCAAACTTCAGTTACTCTAGAACTTGATTACATGAAAATGTTTCCTACAACATACAACGATTACTTTTTAATATGTTAATACTCGGTGCTATTGATAAACAAAGATTTAGCATAACATCTAAGAAAACACAAGTTCTATACAAAAATGTGATGCAATACCTAATTAACATATAAGTGAAAAATTTAAATATCTTGGAGGTGTAATAGAAGAACTTTCCTTCAAGCGGGTATAAATTCAATCTGATTGCAAAACATCAACACCTCTAAAGTGTCTTTCTTCATTGGGATCAAAAAGTTTATCCTTAAAAGGAACAATGTTAATATTGTGCAACATGAATGTATCTCAAAATTTAAACCCTAAACTCTAAAGGTGTCAAACCGATAAAAAAAAGACTTTGTTAATCTTATAAAAATGTAGCATAAGGCAAGATTATCTCATTGTCAACATTAAATTTAATGGATGGTTATTTTTTAAATAAATTAACATTTATATGTATATGTTTTAATACGTAAATAACAATTGAAATTCTTTTGTTATTTATGTAACTATCCCTCATATTACATAATATACACAAACACATTATTTTTGTTAATTGTAATACAAATACAAAATTATTTATGCAGTAAAGGTTACAACTTACAAAACTAATACCATATATAATAATATATTAATAAAAATATTATAAATGATGAATAATGAAAAAATTAAATGTTTTATGGGGTAAATGTAATATTAAAAAAATATTTACAGACTTCAAAATCATTAAACTAAATTTCATTTTCAAACTTTTACATCTTCACCAGTTCTTTTTATTCTCTCATGCATCTTCAATTTTTTATCATCTTCATTTGCTAATTGCTATATTCTTTGTTTTAGTTGATAATGAATGATTACATTATTAGTTGTTCGTCATCATCTCCATCGATTTCTCTATTTGTGTTTGTGTTGCACAAAGAGATGATAGATCCCTAATCAACGAATGGTTTTGATTATATGTGATAGATTAATTACAATTTCGACTATAAATTTTGATTTGTTCAACATCTTCTTCGATTTCAGGATCATCATAGTCTATTTGTTCAATTTGGGTTTTGTTAGTGTTCGATTGATTTCATTCGCACCTAAAGTGTTTGATTCGTTTCGAATGAAACTAATGTGTTTGATTCGTTTCGAAAAACAAATGGGTTTATAGAAAATCACAAAGAAAGCCACACTTGGGGATTGATGTGTAAGACATCATGCATTAAATGGCTTATACATTACGAAAAAAAAGAAGTAAGAAGTTGTATATGCATTAACCTTTTGTGCATCTTGCTTTAATAGTTGTAATTCAGTGTCCAGTTGATAAATGTATATATATATAATAACAGTTGGAAGTTGGTATCTATAGTAACATGATGTGATTGGTCCATGTGGCATAATGTAACTGATCCACGTGTGTTGATCCTCACCTTCCTTTTTTTCTTTTTTCATGTTTTCTTTTTTTCTATTTTTCTAGTACAAACATCACCGGAAAAAAAACTTTACGATGTGGTATGACAACTGGCGTCGCTAGCAATAACATTGTTTTGGTAATTACCCTATATATTTAAAATGGAATGTGAAGAAACAGTTTTTTATTGTGTTTTTATAGCGATATTTTACCCGGTCTTGTTGTGGTGGTCCTAATCACCGCTCTGCCTACCCTTTGTGGTTGAGGTGGGCCTGTCGCCGTTGGCTATGCCGACATCCCTTCAGGCTCTCCGTCTCTCTGACGCCCTGGACGTGGCGATGGTGGTAGTTTAGCCGCTTTTGTGCAGTTCAACCAAGAATCTATTCTAAGCCAATATCTAACTATTACCATCTGGATTATCTTATGCTTTGCCTCATGTCTATAAGTTGGTGATGCCATGTTGTTCGATCAGTGAAACTATCTTCTGCTTTTGGTGTTTTTGTCGTCTTGGAAATTCTGATGTTGATGATAACGAGCATGTTTGTTCACCTTTGGCTATGATGATGTATCTGAGCTTTTACTCGTCCAGTCTATCACGCGTGTAACGCGCGCCAATGTTAACCACTTATTGGTATTAAAGAGTATAATAGATGGATGAAATCAATTGCTTTGCCTGCAAACTCTTATTACTAGTTTACTACCCTCTACCCATGCACACTACATTTGTTAATCTTTTAAATTTAACTTTGCTAATAATATAAAAAGAAAAAATCACTACAATATAGAATGTAAAATATGTTAAAAAAAAATAATAATATCTTTTGGGTTTTGTTAAGCATTTAAACTCATGTTATAAAATTAGTTAATTTTAATATCCAACACGTATATTCTTTTCTAGCATATTGTTCTTAAACGTTTTGCTTTAATTTTCTGAAACAAAAAAAAACATTAAAGATAAAAAGTATTTTATAAGTTTAATTAGAGGTGTTCATTGAATCGAGTCAAATAAGTCGAATTTTGAAAATTTCAAATTGGATTCGAATTAGATTCGAATTCGAAAAAGAAATCGAATTCGAAACTTTCAAACATGATTCGAATTTGATTCATATTCGAAAAAAGTTTGAATTCGAATCGAATTTGAATTTATTCGATTCGTATTTAATAAAAAATATTAATCGAATAGTATTTTCAAAAATAATTCGACAAATCCAATTTTAAAATGCTCAAAATATATAAAAAAACTTAACATATGAAATATTATAAGTTTAAAATAAGTCAAAAGGTATAAATTAGGCTTTAACATTTTAGATTATATATTTTTTAAACTTTTAATTCTTAATTTCTTATATGCATATTACTAAATTAATATACAAAATAAATAAACGTATATGCGTGTATTTGTAATTCGAATTGAATCGAAAATCACAAATTCATAATTCGATTTGAATTCGACATTTAGACCTCGAACCGAATCAAATTCGAATTGAATTTCAATCAGTAATTTTCAACTCGAATTGAATCAAATTTCGAGTTTTTCGAATTCGAGTCGAATATTTAACCCCCTTTAGTTTAAGTAATGCATAGTTTATTTGTCTATACACAAGTTCGAGATTTTTCATGGCATGTGGTTTACATTATTGTAAAAAGCACCATGGTATTTTATGTTTCCACGTGAACTTTTTAACGATGAATGCTTATACTTCAGTTGTTCGGTCATAACGTAGAGTTTACTTACGTCTAAACATGATTTTTATTTTACAATTACCTTGACAAATTATAATACATATTAATATCTTTGGTCGGTGGTTACAGTGCCACCGTACCAAAGGCAAAGCATAATGTAGAGGGATGGTAAAACATAAAGAATTGTATCATTTTGTTTTAATTGTGGTTCGTAACATCACTACATAGTTGTTTACTCGCTCTCTTTCTCTCTTACATTAAACCCGTCAAGCATCACGTTAAATGTATCATATGATTATTTATAACCGGTTATATTTAAAATAATATATTTGATATATAACTGGTAAGATGTGTGTTTATTTTTAAAAAAAGTTATTCTTTATTTATTTCTATTTAGTGTGTTTATGTTTACTAATATTTAAATTTTTAAAGGATTTCATCGTAAACGTTAACTTTTTTACTTGCTTCAAGACGATGATTACAATTTAAAAAAAAACACCTCAAACCCAAAAGGGGCCCGCGGCAACGCACGGTTTTAATATCTAGTTACACAACACGTGGGTTTACAAGTTGCAAAGCACCACACAAACACACAACACAAGTTCTTTCGTAGCAAAGCGCATGTTTATTTACGTCTCAACATAAAAATTACTTTAAATCGAGCAATACTTCCATAACACGTGGGTTTGCATTATTACAAAACGCACAATGTTTTATTTTATTTTATTTTATTATTATTACTATTACTACGTCTATTGCTTTGTAGTTCATATGTTTTATACATACGAAATGAAACAAAACATAGTATTAAAATTACATGTATACACACGTACCATTCATGAACAACATATGTCGAAATTATGTTGAAATTTTAATACATTATCATATGTTACATGTTTACTTATTTTGTTAAATAAACAAATACTATTTTAATATTTTGTTTATTTTGTAATTCAAACTGAAATGGTAAGAAAGAACCATCGAAACACGCGGGTGTAGTCCTAATATGATATAAACGGCATAAAAAGGCTAAGAAATTCAAATTTCCCTTTGTGTTTTTTTATATATAAAATAACAACAATGATAAATTATTAAATGAGATTGAGAATCACCATCAACTAGAAGATTTATCTAATAAATATTGAAATAAAGCTGACCATTGATCATATCAAGTTTATTCTACAATAACTATTAAAGATGCAACCATAAATTACTAAATAATTCTACCTGCAAGTTGAAAGCAGCAATGATAAAAGCTTTAAGATTCTTGACCAACTGCTTTTGCTTGAGTTTCAGCTTGTTGAGTTTCTGCTTGTTGAGTTTCTGCTTGTTTCACAACCATTGCAGCATGCTTCTGACCAGCAAGATGACTGCTAAACACCATTTGGGAGTTACAAACAACATTGCACAAGTTACAGGATAGTACAGCATCCAATGCAGTTCCATTTTGCAAAACTTTCTGCTTTTTCGTCTCCAAGTCATCACCACAACCGGGTCCCTTCGCCTTCCTCTTATTTCCATCTGAACTCACCATTTTGACATCTTCTTGCAAAGGTCCAATCACCTCTGGTTTTGGTTTTGGTTCAGGTTCAGTAGTAGGGGCAGAGCTTGGTCCAATTAATTTTTCAGACCTCTCTACATTCTTGCGGTGTTTTTTTCCTGATATGTGAATTTTCAACATTTCATTCGTGTCACAACTGACACCACAGAGTTCACACACCGCCTTAGCTTCATGTAAATTGACGGTTTTGCCCTCATTGGACTCCGTTTTTACCATAGGATTGGTTGGTGGTGTGTCCTCTGAAGCAATAGGGGTCAAGGGCAGATTTGGTATTTGCCCCGACTCATTCATTTTCTTAAGGTGTTTTTTACCTTTTAAGTGGTTTTCAAACACTTCATTGGTGTCACAAGTGATCCCACAAAGTTCACATATCGGCTTAGCTCCATGTAAACTAACAGTTTTACCCTCATTGGACTCTGGGTTAACAGTTTTGCCCTCATCGGTAGGTGTGGTGTCCTGTGAAGTAGTAGAGGTCAAGGGCAGATTTGGTATTTTCCCTGAGTCTCTAAGCTTTAGTAAGTGCTTTTTCCCTGCCATATGCTTCTTCAAGAGTTCACTACTGGTGCAGGTGATTTTACAGATTTCACATTGAAAGGGTCCGGGTTTCTTCTGTGAACTACTGCTGGAATCTGATGTGGCGTCAAAAACCGCATTTGTGCCTGCCCTCTGAATGATTGACTGCATGGTAACATATAAGAACAGATGCTTAAACGTTTCAGCCAAATGAAGTTGGGTGTGCATTATTCTACAAGTGTACAAGAACCTAGAGATGTGAAAGGTAATTTCTTGTACATGAATTAGATTATTTAATAATTTAATAGAAACCTATCTTTTTAAATAAAATAATTAGGACATTTTATGCATAAAAAATGCACTTCAGGTGAACTTCAACCTTTTTACCAATTACAGATTTAACCCACTGTACCAGTTTGCTTTAAAGGTTTGATCTTTAAAAGACATAAAATAACTGCAGTCAAGCCATTAATAACTAAGCTGAAAATTACTGCCTGGCACCTCTACAAGAAACATGACAGATGTCGCTTAGCCGATATGGCAATGTGCGACTTGAAACATAGTTTAAGTGAAGTCTTTTGACTATTTATCAAATATCTTAAGTACCCCAAGGCCCCAAAAAGAAAATATAAAAAAATCTTATTGACCCAAATCAAGCTACATCAGTTACCTGTAATAGACATTATAATCTTTTGACTTTGAAATTTCCAAAAGCCAAAATATCAAACCTATTTTCTCCGGGGAAGGGTATATTTTTTAGACTTATTGAATAAACAAAATTAGATGCGGCTATCTCAAGTTTGTAATGAAATGTTTATGTAGAAAAACAATATATAACAAATGCAGTAATCCAAACAAAACATCAAAGGTTACACGGACATAGATTCAATTAAAAATCAATTATCAAAACTTATGCAATTTGTAAAGCTAAAGTCCGTAACTTTATTGAATATACCTTTGCATTATGCTTTTTACTAGCAACATGCTTCTGAAATACTTCTTGACCATTGCATATCACATTGCATATATCACAATATATCAGCGTTCCAGCTGTTGCTCCATTTTGCAATAATCTGTGCTTCTTATTCTCCAATTCTTCAACTAAAGTTCCACTTGCAACCGGTAGTGATGCCATATTTGGTGCATTGTCAGATGAATCAGCTATTTTTTTCACACTTTTTAAATGTTTTTTGCCTTGTCTATGTTTCTCGAGCACATCCTTGGTATTACAAGAAATATTACATACCTCACATTGAAACGGTAGGATACTTCCAGGCTGCCTTGTTACTAAGACATCATTTGCAGCCTCACTCATAGTAACACCAACCTGAATTTTTCAAAGCATTACAGTTAGATTCGAAGACAATAGAACAATGTTAACCAAAAGTCAAATCAGGTTGTTCCTAACAAGATTGCAAGTTCTTTTCAACATTTTGTTATGAAAACCAATTCAAAATTTTAGTTGCTTACACTTGAGGAGAAATCTTCGTGTTATTGTTTACACAATGCACAAGATAAGGTTAACATCTACACATAAGGTACATATATCGATTACGCAAAACCTCCCATAATCCAAATATTAACCACCTCATAACAACTACATCAATTACACAAATTGGAACGATCAAACACCCTTCAAAAACTATAAAGCAAGTTAAAATACCATCCTCCTAAATTAGAAAAAGGAGAACAATGCGGTGCAGCATATAAACTTCTAATTTTGGAACAACCATACACCCTTTAAACCTCATTATAAACCACAAAATTATGTCCTCACAAATCAAGAAAAGAGAGCATAACAGAATACTTCATATTATCTTAAAAATCAAAAGGCATACACTTCAATCTCATTTCAACACCAACAATGCATTACACAAAATGCAGATAAATGAACCATATAAAAAGAAACAAAACGACTAGATAAGGGTAGTTTACTTGTCCAATTGCAGTTGAATCAGATGTCGGTGAAATTGTCCCGCTGATCGTAGCTGCAGCTCCGAGAAGCTCAAATGCAGATGGATCTTGCAATACGTGAGAAGAGGGGTGTTGTGCGGCATCGGTAAGAAATGGAATAGAATTAGGGTTAGGGTTAGGGTTTGGAGTTGGAGTTTGATATGAAGTGAAATTGGGGATAATTGCTTGTTCTCCTAACATTCGTGGCTCAGAATGGAACTTCAAATTAGGGTTTTGGATTGTAGAAGAAATCAAATGTTAGGGTTTCTAGTTTCTGGAAGATCCTATTTCCCCAATTGTTGGTGAGTTGTTTTTGATGATATGAAATGTGATTTTGTAAACAGAATTTGACCAGACAAGGAATTTGTTTTTGCTTTTCGAAGACTAGAATACTTGGTTGTTATGAGTTATGAGTAAGGTGGTATCAACGTATCGTGTTGTGACGTATTCGTGTTGTGACGACGTTTAAAGCTGTAATAAAAAAACTAATGTGATGATGTTGTCGGAATCTCTTACGTCCAATGTAGAAATAAATATTAATTGTTAGACTTTACAAAATAAAGAAATAATGTCATGGAACCGTGACTTGTGCCGAGCCAACGAGGCTATTTATAATATTTGAAACTTAATATATATATAAAAAGCACAGTTAGAAAAACTAATATTGAAACTTGGATAAAAATAGTCTCATTGCAACGGGAAAGAACACCAAATAGTTAAAAGTATATTAAATTGGAAACGGTTATCATGACGTTCCAATATTGGATGAACGACTGAGTATTAACAAAAGATTAAGTTGTGTAACCAGATGTTGGAGGGCAAAAAGCTATAATGTTGCGAAGAGAGAGTCATGATTTGAATGTGATAGTAATAAAAACCTTCTACAATTATGTTAAATAAAGTGTGTGAAAAATTAAGGCAATGGGTGCCTAAAAGTAATAGAAAAGGGTGTCGTTGGGTCGTAAATCTTTGACAGGACCAACCTTGTTGACTGGGTACACAAGCATGTGGCGAAGGCGGAAAAAGTTGACGTAAGAGATTTTCAAAATTTTCCGGCGACGAAGCGTCGCGGAGCCTCAGTGGTTCCAGACAAAGATCTTTTGAGAATTTGGTTAGAATTTAAGTCTTAACATAATGTTTTTAGTTGTGTGTTGTAATCTGGTCTCTTATTATATAGATATGATAATAACAACTATAAGCGGTTATTGTGGGGACTGTGTTTTCCTGCTACTATAGTGCCTGGTGGCTAGGGTTTTGAAGCAACTCAACTCTAATAGTAAGTTACACTAGGAAGATGAATTGTATATTGAATGAGTGTATAATTATTTAAGTAGGGTCTCGTTATATAGAAAATAATGTTACATATATTTATCCTATAATACGATAAATACATTTTTGTGTCAACTTCATTGAGAAAAGGTCAGTAAGAAGATACAATAATCACATAACTAGTCTAATAGTGACGAATGTGATTCTAGGATTCTTATATTTAGTTTATTCACCGGTGAATAGGCTATGTAATTTTTGTTTCAATAAGTTATCTTTTATTGTTCTTATCCATTATATGGCTTTCCCTAAATATGTTATCTATATATTTCATGTTCATCGTTCTCGTTTGGTCAATTATTGTTCGATTTGTTTTCTTCCATTATGATCTTGATTGCTTTCAAACCAATTTTCTGGGCAATCTTCAAGTATGCATCAAAAATTTGTTTTGATTTTGTTTTCATTCATTTCAGTCAGTTATGATACGGATTGTTTAAATCGGATCGTATTTCGATGTAAAAAAACATATTTGAATCTAGAAACTGTGAACTAGCTTACACGCGTGAGGAGGATGGCAAAACGATGTGGAGTAAAGTCGATTTTGGCCAAAGGTGTTGAATCGTCTTTAATTGCAATCGTTGATTTTATTTATTAGTGTTATAATTCTAACTTCTATTGCAATATAAAATGGTTTGACATGTTAGAAACAAGTATGGTATGTATTTTCAACCCAATTGAGCTCGTCTACCGAAGCCTATAAGTGCAGTGAACTAAAGAGCCAGGGAACTGTTTATGACTGGAACCCATATGCTATAACAATACATTATACTTCTATGTAAATTTTAGCTGGCCAAATGTTTCAACAATGCATTTATGCATAGTCGTATTCGTGCGACAACCCCATTGGAGATGCTCTAATAAAGTGTTTTGACACCATAAATTTGGATATTTGTAATCTAAAGGGTAAATTTCTAAAATCCAATAATGAAAATCTGTAATCAAAACTCCGATCAAGACATATATTAACAAGTTAACAGTCATGTATCTTGAAAGTATCATTAAGTACCAAGTTAAAACCAAATTTGTATATACATAGAGGTGGAAAATGGACATAAACCTAAATAGTATCTAGACTTTGCATAAAAAAGCATACTATTCACATTACAATCGAGTGTACTAGTATAGTACTAGAACGTTTAGTCATTTAAAAACAAACACATGAACACATTGTATTACATTGGATTATTCGCAAATTCAAAACAAATTAAGAATAAATTTTGGCATTTTCAACATGGAACATATCAAAATGTGAAGTTTAACATTTGAACATTTGGAAATGAGTGTTTGTGTCTGTGCGTGCACGCGCCTGTTTTGGACAATGAATTAATCATGTAAAAAGGAGAAACTATTGATCTTTAGAACTACTATTAACTTGTTGAGAGCAAACATAGTATTCTTGATTCATGGCTTTGGTGATCACTACTATCTTCCCAACAGAATGACTTATACTCTGTGGTACTACTGCTCATATTCACCTCTTCTGCAGGAAGCATGTTAAGATCAAGAAACCCACGAGTCGCGCAAACTAGCTCATCGCGTTTCTTGATCACCTTACTATTGTCTTCTTGATTCAGTTTAGCTTCAGAAACCACGTGTGATCGTTTGTGACCGCCTAAAGCTTGCCCTGATGTAAAAACCTTAAAGCAAATTGAACACTCATGTGCTCTCAACACCACTGTCTTCTTCTTCAAAGAACCAGCATCAAGACTGAAACTTGATGATTGTTGATGATCATTAGATGTTCTTGAATCATACCCATTGATTGTTTGGTCATGATCTAACATGGGCTTGTGTTCGATTTTGCTTTCGTGTTGGATCTTTGCAACAAAATCTCTCTTTAGCTTTTGGTGACTTGCTTTATGTCCACAAAGTGCTTGAAGAGAATGGAAGCTCTTGTTACAAGCAACACACTCAAACTTTCTCTTCTTTGAGTTCTTGAAGTCGCCCAAATTTGAATCGAATTCGCTGATTTTGGTCAATCCCACCTCAGATCTTCCAACAAAATCAGAATCAGCTTCAGTTTCTGCAAATTTGTTCATCTTACAATGGTTCTTTATCGAATCTTTACCCTCAACTTCTACAAAAACAGAGGAGTTATAGCAGTTATCAGATGAAACAAGTTCTTTGCCCCATGTTCCCAAATCTCTTGAAAGCATCATCAAAGACATAGCAACTTGTTGTTCTTGATCTTGTTCGTGTTCAATTTCAGACACCATACTTGTTGAAGCATAATTACTACTAATTTGATTGTAATCAACATTCATAGAGATTGAAGATGAGGCTGTTGTAACTATATACCTTTTGTTTCCCCTGTTTCTAGACCCCGATCGCGATCTTGATCTCTTTATTCGGCACTTTTTCGCATCTAAATCCTCATTTTCTGAATTGCTAGTCCAAGAATCTTGATTCAAACTTGCAGTATTCTTGTTTTTGTTGTTTGAGAGTTTGATTGAGTGACATTTCATGTGCCCAAACAAAGCCTTCCAAGATTGAAACCCTTTTCCACATTCTTTACACAGTTTATCAAGAACATTCAAACAACTTTTGTTCTTCACCTGATGATGATGATGATGATGATGATGATGATGATGATGATGATGATGGTCAGTTGAGTTGATCACATGAGACCTCATGTGACCCCCTAATGATCTTCCACAAGGGAAGCTCTTGTTGCAGAATCTACACATATGTTTCGCATCGCTTTCTTCCATCGAATTCGGGTCAAATTCGCAGAATTCAGATCAGATTCAAGAACAGAATCAAGATTTCAAGATTCTGATACAAAAACTGCAATTTTCAGCACACCCAGATCAAGAAACAAGATCTTGAGGTGAAGTCATGAGTGGGAATTCAGAAAACAAAAGACCCATATCAGATTTCATCATCAAGAACACAGGTTTGAAGCAGAGGCTGTTGAGTTAGTTGAAATTGGAAGTTATAGAAAGGGGAAAGATGATGGGTCGGTTACCTTTGTTGCTAATGATGGCGATGAACAACATAAAGGAAAGAAGTGGTTTACACTCACAGTGACTATAAGTTTCTCTCTCTAAAAGTATATGTATATATATGTATAGGTAGAGAGAGAAAGAGAGAGAAGCTAAATTTGGAGGAAGATGGAGAAATTCATGCATGAAAGCAAGGATAAAAAGAAGCTAAAGCAAAGATGATCGCACGTGTACTTAAGAGTATGTATTATACACCAGCAGCAAACCAACGGTTGAGATCTATCCACGTGTCATCCGTAGGTTGGGGAAGCAAAGATCCTCTCGCATTTGATTCTACCCGTATGTTTTTTCGTATTCTACTCTTATTAAACACTTATACTTGCATCATACGATATTTTAACTCA
Organism: Flaveria bidentis; assembly: GCA_018326385.1. Classification (NCBI taxonomy): domain Eukaryota; kingdom Viridiplantae; phylum Streptophyta; class Magnoliopsida; order Asterales; family Asteraceae; genus Flaveria; species Flaveria bidentis. The sequence continues at coordinate 3,918 of BJCM01083702.1, read as the reverse complement.
CGACCTTTAAAAGATTACGTGATGTTTTATCTAAGATGTCTCTTATTTTAATTTTGTATCTCTAACTATTCTTTGCTTTTGTAAGCACCTACAAATGTTCCACCACGGTGCTACCCATTAAATACAAAATGAATAATTGATGTAGTAAGTATATAACTTAATGAAAGTATCTGATTAATATTATATGAAAAGATTACAAATTGGTAATGTTTAAGATATGTTTTTTTAGAAATAAAATGTTAATCATTCAAGTCAATTATAAATAAAAAGTCTGCCTTCTTTTAGGCACAAGATTTCTAACCTAACTATCTACTTTCATAATAAAATATCATAAATACCTTTTATGTTTTTACGTTTTATGTAAATGTGTTACTAAACATTGTTTACAGGCCTAAAATTGTTTACAAAATTATTACTTTTTTATCTTAAAATGAGAAGCCTACGTTGAAAAGATTGTTATTACTTCTTTTTATAAAAATGAATGAGAATAATGTTTTAATTTATTTATCTTTGTTTAAAAGTTTATAACTATGAACTTGAATCATTTAAAAAGTCTAATTTGATAATATTATTTTATAAAAGAACTAGCATAATTATGGTTTCAATTTAAAGTAGTTGCAAGTTCAAAGTAAAGAATCTACACCTACAAGGCTACATAGTTGAAAGCTATAAAGGTGTAAAAGCTTTAGCAAGTAGGGAGGCAGTTGTGTAGTAGGAGCCAATTTTTTGTCATGTTGGTGCAATGTTCCAAAAGGATTCAACTGATTTTACTATGTTACCAACTGTCCTTTTTTTCCAAGGCCATAAAAAAGAATAAATAGAATACAATTTTGTTGGATTAGGTTACATAAATATCTTAAGTTTATAATAGGATTTATAATGAGCAATCAATGATCTTCATTAACAAGAGGAGACATAATATATAGACAATACAAGTTACATACAATAAATACAATAAATGATAATAAACACATATGACTATTAAGAATAGGAAAATGTTTATAAAGATGAGGGTCTAATATCCCCCCGCAAGTGACACGGTGGCGGGCAGATACGAAGCATGTTCCGAAATGCTTCAAACTGAGGGCGCGGAAGGCTCTTCGTGAAAATGTCAGCCACCTGGAGCTTGGACGGAATAAATCTAGTGTGAAGTTTCCCAGATGCGACCAGCTCTCGAATAAAGTGATAGTCAAGTTCCAGATGTTTCACACGCTTATGACAGATGGGATTCTGTGTAAGAAAGATGGCGCTTTGATTGTCACATAGGATCGTAGGCCGAACCGCAGGTAAAGCCGAGAGTTCTTGAAGAAGTTGAGTAATCCAAACAATTTCAGCTGCCATGTTAGCCATGGATCGATATTCAGATTCACAACTGGAGCTGGAGACCGTAGGTTGTTTCTTAGCACTCTAAGACACAAGATTCCCTCCTAAAAAGACAGAATAACCATAGGTTGAGCGACGAGTCTCGAGGCATCGAGCCCAATCCGCATCAGAGAAGCCAATGAGAGAAGGTTGAGATGGTTTGGTAAAGGATAGGCCAAACGCTAAGGTGCCTTTGATATAGTGTAGAATCCTTTTAACTTCTTGGAAGTGAACATTGGTTGGTGCATGTAAAAATTGACTCACCTGATTAACAACATAAGAGATGTCGGGTCGTGTAATAGTTAAGTATTGTAAGGCACCAACAAGTGAGCGATAATGTGTCGGGTCAGAGTACAGCTCCCCCATGGTAGTGAATGAGATGCATGTGGTAAGCGGAGTGGGGGCGGGCTTAGCATCCAACATATGAGCATGTTCCAATATTTCCTTAGCATACTTGGATTAATTAAGGAACAACCCATCTTTGGTGTACGTTACTTGGAGACCAAGAAAGTAGTTTAGTTGCCCCGAGTCTTTGATTGCAAATTCGTTGTTTATACATTTTATGAAAGCCTCAATAGTATGCTCCTGATTACCTGTCAAGATCAAGTCGTCGACATACACCAATAGATACATAATGCATGCATCTTTTTTGAATATAAAAAGAGATGTATCCAACCAGGAACATGTAAAGCCATTCTGAAGTAAAAATGTACTCAACCAATGAAACCATTGACGTGGAGCTTGTTTGAGTCCATATAAAGCTTTGTTGACTTTACATACATGATTGGGAAAGTTGGGATCATGAAACCCGGGGGGTTGTTCCATATAAACACATTCATTGAGATGACCATGTAGAAATGCATTATTAACATCAAGTTGATATAGCTTCCAATCATTGAGTACCGCTAATGATATAATAATTCGAACTGTGGACGCCTTAACTACGGGACTGAACGTATGAGAGTAATCAACACCCGGATATTGGGTAAAGCCTTGAGCAACAAGGCGAGCTTTGTGACGCTCAATAGTACCATCGGAGTGGTACTTGGTTCGAAATAGCCATTTTGAGCCAACAACATGACGATTCGCAGGGCGAGGAACGAGAGACCAAGTGTTATTTTCTTGAAGAGCATCAAGTTCCTTATGCATGGCAGACAACCATTTCGGATCCTTCATGGCGGTTTTAAAACCCTTGGGATTGTGAGTTGCAAGCAAAGCCTGATGAAATGGATTGTGCATAAGTTGAGAGAGGTCAGCCCGATGACGGGGTTTGAAAACCCCAGCTTTAGCACGTGTAATCATAGGGTGGGTTGGAAGGGGGGAAGGTAGAGGGGGCGTGGATCCGATGGAGTCATATGAAGTTGTAGAGGATGGGAAGGTTGAAGTAGTTGGGGAAGGTGGGGAGTAAGGTAGGGCAGTAGAGTTAGTTGCTACAGTTGAGGGTGTGGGAGTTGGTGAATTTGGAGATGATGACAAAGTTGGTGTAGGGGGTAAGGGCGAATCATTGGTGGGAGGTGTGGGGTTGGAGTCAAGGATTGGGTTAGTTGGTTGAAGGAGATCCATGCAAAGCTGACAAGAGTCGATTATAGTGGGGGTAATGGTGGGTGGATGTTTTGGTGTTGGTGGGGTAGGTGGAGAGGATAAAGTTGTTAAGTTATCATGGAAAGAGACCAATTCAAGTTGTGTGATGGATTTATGTGGAACAGTGCCAGAAAACGGAAAATAGCCTTCATCAAACCAAGCATGACGAGATATGTAAATGCGAGAGGTAAGAGGGTCAAGGCAACGATACCCCTTATAAATGGGACTGTACTCAATGAACACACAAGGAATGCTTCGCGGTGCTAATTTATGTTCGGAGTAATCTTTTAAATAGGGAAAAACACGACATCCAAAAGCCCAAAAGATGTTGTAGTTGGGAGACTTAAGGAAGAGAACCTCAAATGGAGACTTGTCACCAAGAATTGGAGTGGGAAGGCGGTTTATAATATAGACGGAAGATGAAAAAGCATCAACCCAATATGTGGAAGGAATTTGCACGTTGAATAACATCGCAAGACCCGTTTCGATAATGTGTCGATGTTTACGTTCCGCTCGACCATTTTGTTGCGGTGTGTATGGACATGACAAACGGTGTAAGGTACCATTTTCTTCAAAGATAGACCGAACACGCTGGTTTACAAATTCAGTTCCTCTATCACTTTGGAAAACTTTGATTTTCCTTGAAAACTGGGTTTGGACAAACGTCATGAATTTGGGCAAGACAATATAGATATCTGTTTTGAGTCGTAAAGGATAAAACCAACAGAATCTAGAATGATCATCAACAAAAACCATATAATAACGAAATTATCAACAGACAAAACCGGTGAGGGACCCCAAAGGTCACAATGAATGAGATCAAGTGGGTGCAATGTATGTTCATTATTAGTTTCAAAAGGTAGTCGTTGACTTCTAGGAAGTTGACAAGGCATACAAGTGCCCGGGTTAGGTAACAAAGCAGAAACAGATAAGTAACCAAACTTTTGTAAATTAACAATAGTATCAAAATGGGCA
>BJCM01083701.1:0-19306 GCA_018326385.1 Flaveria bidentis | reverse complement strand
GTTGACCTCATGAACCTTCAACTGTCGGGATGCATAGGCTATAACTTTTCCCCTCTGCATTAACACACATCCCAACCCCGAGTAGGAAACATCAAAATAAACCACCAGATCTTCACTTCCATCGGGTAATGACAGAACAGGAGCTTGAGTCAACCTCGCTTTCAATTCCCCGAACGCCTTCTCTTGAGCTTGACCCCATACGAACTTTACATCTTTCCGGGTCAACTTGGTCAGTGGAGAAGAGATCTTAGAGAAGTCTTGAATGAACCTCCTGTAGTAGCCCGCCAAACCCAAGAAACTACGGATCTCGGATGGCTTCTTTGGAGACTTCCATTGCATCACCGCCTCCGCCTTTTCCGGGTCCACCATAATCCCGTCGGGATTCACCACATGACCCAAGAATTGGACCTCGCACAACCAAAATGCGGATTTGAAGATTTTAGCATACAACTTCTCCCTTCTCAACATCTCCATCACCTCTCGAATATGACCGGCATGCTCCTTTTCACTCTTGGAATAAATTAGGATATCATCGATAAACACAATCACCTATTTATCCAAAATCGGCCGGCACACTCGATTCATCAAGTCCATAAAAGCAACTGGCGCATTGGTCAAACCAAATGACATAAGAAGGAACTTTTAGTGACCATAACGCGTGCGAAAAGCTATTTTAAGGACATCCTGCTCTTTCACCTTTAACTGATGGTAGCCCGATCGAAGATCTATCCTTGAGAACCAACTGGCACCTTGGAGCTGATCAAACAAATCATCAATTCTCGGTATGGGGTATCGATTCTTTATCGTCAACTTGTTCAGCTCACGGTAGTCAATACACATCCTCATACTACCGTCTTTCTTCTTCACGAATAATACCAGAGCACCCGAAGGAGAGATACTCGGTCTAATAAACCCCTTATCAAGCAGCTTTTGAAATTGCTCCATCAACTCTTTCATCTCAGTCGGAGCCATTCGATACGATGCCTTGGCAACAGGTTGGGCACCTGGTATCAAATCAATCTGAAACTCAATCTCTCGGACAGGTGACACTCCTGGTAAGTCTTCGGGAAACACATCTAGAAAGTCGCACACAACCAGGACATCGGATAGTTATGGTGTTGGTGTTTCCACATCCTTCACATAAGCCAAGTAGGCACTACATCCACGCCTCATACACTTTCCCGCCACCGCCATTGAGATTACTTTCGGGATCGTCGTGACCCGATCCCCATAAACTGTTACCAAACTCTCGTTAGGCGCTGTCAAACGAATCATCTTCTTATGACACACGATGTTCGCCTTATAGTCCACTAACCAATCCATCCCAAGAACCACATCAAAACCACCTAAGGCCATCACGAATGGTCTAACCAGAAATTTATGACCTTCTAATTCCACATCACAACCTTCTATCACCTCCAAAATCTGGGCAGACTTACCTATGGTAGTTTCTACATCAAAGGGCGTATCAACACTCCTACTACTAACGGGCAGTTTAGCACAGAAAGCAGCAGAAATAAAACTTTTACTGGCACCAAAATCAAATAACACAAAGGCTAAAGTTTGGTTGAATAGAAACGTACCTGACACGACATCAGGGTCCGTCCTCGCTTCCTCATGCGTCATCGTGAACGCTCTAGCGCTCGTCCTCGGTCCTTCACCCCTATCCTTCTTCGCTCCGGAACCTTCAGCCCTTGGCTTCTTACAATCCCTACTCATATGACCACTTTTCCCATAGTTGAAACACATCATACCCCCACAGTCTCTAGCCATATGCCCAGGCTTCCCGCACTTGAAGCAGACATTCAACCCCCACCTACACTCGCCATTGTGCTCCTTCCCATATTTGCCACACTTCTTCGATCCCGTACCCAATGTGAACACACGGCGGTCATCCACCCGTGCCTTCTTGTTACCCATCAAGGAATCACCCCGACCAAACCTCTTCCCATTCCATTTTCGATCACCACCACCCTTCTTGTTCACCTCAGCCACCACCACCTCTCGCTCGTCATAAAATCTTCCTGCCAAATCAACTGCCGACCTAAACGTGCTCGGTCGGGTAGCGATCATGTGCCTACGGATATCCGCCGGCAAGCCCTAAACATACCTCTTGATTTTTCGTGACAAGGGTGTCACTTGGTCCGGCACCAGACGTGCCATCTCATTGAACTTGGTGGTGTATTGTCGATGCGTCATCGTTCCCGCCTCCAGCTGCAAGAATTCTCTTTCCACCTTATCCATTTCCCTATGAAGACAGAACTCCTCGATCACCAACTTTTTTAGTTCAGACCATCTCATCCTCCCAATAGCCCGACTACCCTCAGCTTGGATAATATTGTCCCACCAACATAAAGCTGAGTCCACGAAAGAGTGGGCAGCAAACTTTAATTTCTGATCCACCCGGCACTCGCTGATGTTCAGAACAGCTTCTATTTCTCTCACCCACCGGTGAGCAGCCGCAGCAGTGTCATTACCATCAAAAGTAGGGGGCTTGCATTGTTGAAACGCCTCGTAGTTATAGCCTCGTACCGCCTCCGGCGCAGGCTCTTCTTCTTCCTCCTCTTCATCATCGGAGAGAACCGTTTCAGGCTCCGGTTTCTCCCATCCTCCCGAAGACCGATTTCTCTCCTTTATTTCCCCTTCTTGTACAGCCTTGATAACTTCGGTCACCACAGACGGTAAGATCGTCTGCATGACCTGATCTTCTTCCACAACAACCTCTTTTACTGAGGCTCTCAGATTGGCGCTCTCATCGCCACCCTCCGGATGAGGGGTCTCGGGTTCTTTATGAACCACCTTTTCAACTCTAGGCCTTCCTCTTTTGGGTCGCAGTTCGGCACCACGACCTCCACCATGTGAATCGTTTGAAGATCTACCACCGGCCATCCACACACACACTGAAAGATTCAAACACCAACACGGTCATTCAAGGGAACAGCTTAGTTTATGTCAAGTATAGTAAGTCCTTAATACAGTGGCCAGTTGTGATTAGCCACTTACTTTACTCTTCATACCCCAAGCATTACCTGTCCTGACTACATCAGTATCTAAATCTACAAACAACACATAACCACATAACATGCGCATGTAATACAGATTAACCTTACGAAAATACATGATGGCACGCAGCTACTCATACTGGCATCCCTTCTCTTTCCCTCCCATTTTTAGTTTAAGTTTAGGTATATTTTGAAAATTTTTCCGTTTCACTTAAACTTTGGCTCTGATAACAACTTGTAATGCCCCATTCCCGGGATGCTTACAGTTGGTCAATCATTGCACATAAAACATATATTTACATTTATACTTCACAAAACATCACAGCGGAACATTAAAATAGACATCTCATTTCGTTATAAAAGCTTTTGCAAAACAATACATCGTTATCAAGTCACAAAATACATGTTGTATTACATCACAAAAGCATTATAAAAATAGATGCCATCCAAAGAGCTAAGTAACCACCCCGTGCCATCCTCAGCAACATTACCTGCCAACTGGAAACACATAAAAGTCAATGTTGCTAAGTGAGTTCTAGTTTTAAAATAAAACATACATTATCTTTGATTTAAAACCGTTCTTTACTTTCTTTCAGATCATAACATACTTTAGAACGTGATCACACATCGTACGTACACATAGATAATAGTTATTATCTTCATCATCATTCATTTCGTACATTTATTATCTTCTCGTTTTCATCTAGGTCATGTCATGTGATTAACCCCCCTCTAGATCACCAAGCAATTTATCTAGGGTTCAGCGACAAGGACCCCATACGTCTGGTCAATCACAAAGACTGAACCCCTGTGTGCATCCTCATGGGGTATTTAACCCGCACACAGTTGAGCTAACAACCCCTCATTAGGTGTGAACCTCCATACATTTGCTTAATCACACGGATTAAGCCCCAGTGCGCATCCTTATGGGGTAGCTAACCCACATACTATTGAGCTAACACTCCGCATTGAGTGTGAACCTCCATACATTTGCTTGCAAGCCTTTATTACGTTCATTCATTCATTAATGCATGCATTCTTCATTTCGTTCCTCTTCCATTATCTTCCACTTTACGTTACATAATACTTTTCATTTCATTCATTAACATACAAGGTAAACCCACGGGAAGACAATCATACAAAGCAAGGAGCATGAACAGAAACATACAACATCACCATACAAGGCACAAGATACATACATAACATACCACCTACATACCAACACGCATAACATACATCATCAAACATCATCATAACGTCTATGACCTCAAAAGTCAGCTTACATGAGCCCTCGGGAACCTCCCAAGTCAAAGCTTACATCTACACCTCTCCTCGAAAGTCAGAAAGTTAAACTATGCTCTTTCGGGGGCACGAGCCCTATTTGGGCGTATGGACACCCTTCAGTCGCATGGCCTCCCAGGCGACTGAACACTTAGGCGAATGGACATTAGGCAAATGAACCCTATGTGAATGGACCTATGCGAATGATCACTATGGGCGAATGAACCCTATACGAATGAGCACCTAGGCGTATGGACCTCAGTCGCATGTCTCCCATGAGAATGAACCTCAATCGCACGACTCACATGCGTATGGACCTCGGTCGCGCGACTCACATGCGTATGGACCTCAGTCGCATGGCACCCATGCGTATAGACTTCAGTCGCATTACTTTCGGTCGCATGACCTCCAGTCGCATGCCATTCGGTCGCATAGCCCTAGCTGATGTAGAATGCAGTTTCTCCCCGAACCCAATCTGTCATTTTCGGCCTCCAAGCCCTCCCAAACTTGTTCTAAGCTCAAATCAACCATCCTAAACCTTAGAAACACATACCACAACACCATTCAAGCACACACAAGCCCGAAATCAAAACCCATTCGAATCACACACAAACACATACACACGGGTTCAACACACACACTTCAAAAATGGGTTTTACTATGTGCTCCAGCCCTAAATCAGTTGAAAATATGCAAAAGAGGGGTCCTAGAACTCACACAAACAACCCCGTCGAGTAGAGCTTCAATCCAACCCGCTACACCTCAACTTTTGCGCTCGAAACCAAGAAAACTGAAGCTTGGACCCTCTTTTCTCCCTCTCTTCTCTCTATGGCTGAAATTTATAAGTGTGGGGGAGGAGAGTGGGCTGCCCTCCCCTCTTAATCCCCCACTCTTCCAACCTTCTCCCGTTTTGAGTTTGGTCCCTCGACTTTGGATTTTATTTCTTTTTCTTCTTTCGTCGACTTCAAAGAAAATAACCGGGTATTACAGTTTTGAAGCAAACATCTTTAAAAATAACATATAGGTGATGGCCTCAAAATTTGTTTCGTTTTAGGCTTCCAGAAATGTTGAGCCGGTCCATAAAGTAAAATGCTATTGCTGAATGGTTAGATGTGGTGTGTCCATCTTCTAAAAAACCATTTGACCTGGTCTTGTGGATGGAGGCTTCGGCCTTAAATAAATTAAGAAAAAAAGAACATGATTGATAGTATTGTATTGATTATTTTGTGGCTGTTATGGTACTTTCAGAATGAAAATAGTAGTTGATTGTTTTCAAACTGTGATTTATCTCTTCAAATATAAAGATCAAGCTTTCTCAACATGGAAGCATTATTTTTTTTCATAGAAAATCAATTTCAGGAAAAAATAAGTGTGTGGGACAGATAATGGTAATGAGTTTGTTAACTCTACTTTAAAGTGTTTTATATTTTTTTTTGGAAAAAGAATTGTGTCATTCATAAAATCTCATGTGCTTAGTAGAATGGGATTGTAGAAAGAAAACATCATCATTTGCTAAGTACACCTAGGGCTTTAATGTTTTGTGGGGAATACTAATGTCAATATGGACTGATAGTGTATTAATTGTTGCTTATTGACTCCTTCGTTTGTTTTTAATGGTAGGTCTTCTTATGAACTTCTATGCAACAGTAAGCCCTCTTTTACTTATCTTAAAAACTTTGGTTGTTTAGTATTCTATACAAACATAAATCCATCAAATAAATTTGATTCAAGAGATATAAAGTATGTCTTTATTGGTTATTTAATTAATAGAAAATGATACAAGTTGTGGGATTTAGTAAACAAAAATGTCCTATATTCTCAAGATGTGACGTTTTGCAACACAATTGATCCATTCAAATTGTAAAAAGATTTGGAAAACTTACATCATTCTAATGATAACATTTTTAATTTGTATCCTTCAAAATGATAATGCTAAACAGCCAATACCCAACATAATAAAAGGGTATCTCATTCTAGGCCTGCTTCTCCTAAATCTACCAGTAGTTCATTTGACAGTAATGGTCTGAGTGGTGATGTTGTTGGTCATGATAAGAGCGGTAATTATAAGAACAAACGTTGATGACCAAAACATTACTGTTGGCCTTACTAATTCAGAGGGCAGTTCAGGTCAATTTTTGGTTCTGAAATTGATAATGTAGATATTGAACTTTTTGATGGTGATAAGAATGATATGTGTCAGCTAAGGAGATCTACTAGAATATCCTCCTATGTTCCTAGGAAGTTAGAGGATTTTGTAGTTAAATGCAAGGTTAAGTGTGGTGGCATAGAAAAAATATGAGTTGTTCTAAGTTGTGTTTGAGGCTTTTTGTTTCACTTCATCCCTTGATAAGAGTATAGTTCTAAAGAATTATAGTGAGGCTTCTTTAGATCCTAACTGGGCTCTTACAATGAATAGGGAAATAAAAGCTTTAATGAGAAATGGTACTTGGGTATATTAGCATATTTTCCTAGTGAAAAGAAATTTGTTGGTTGTGAATGCCTTATAAGATTGTCAAGTAAAGAGGTATAAGGTTATGCTAGTTGCTAAGGGCTATAGTCACTGAGAGGGTCTCGATTTTGATGAAACATTTTCTTGTATTGATAAGATGGTTATTGTGCATTGCTATTCAAATGATTAGGCTTGTTTCGGTTGGATGTGAATATTGTTTTTTTATGGGTCTTTGATCGAAGATGTCTATATGACCCTACCAGAGGTTTATTGTGATAACTCTAAAACAAAAGTATGTAAATCAGTTAAATCATTATATGATTTATATCAAGCTCAACAAAAGTGGAATGAAAATTGACTAGTACATTGTTAGAGGTTGGTTTTAAGCAAACTATAAGTGACTATCTTATGTTTGTAAAGCCTAATTCGGATATGATTGCTATCCTGTTTGTTTATGTTGATGATTTGTCAGAACTAGTTTCAATATTGAAGTGATAAATAAAATCTAGCCCTGGTTAAGTATAAAATTTTCAATTAAGGATTTTGGAAAGTTAAAATATTTTTTAGGTATTAAAGTTGTTGAAACTAAACAGAGAATTATGTTTATCTCAAAAAAATATTTGTTTGAATATGTTAGATGCCTACGACTAACTAAAGACATTAGCAGTGGGTGAGAGTCAGTTGCCAGGTCGTAAAACTAGTTAACAAGTCATCTAAAGAAATATGACTAAACACGTTGAATGAAGAATTTTGTATCAAGGAAAAGTAACACATTTAACTAGAGATCTCATGGTACAAGGAATAAAAACCTTTAAAAGTTACTACTAGGTTCCCCCAATAACCCATAACATGCAACTTAAAATGGATTTATATAAAACGTACTTATATGTAACAAGTGAAATCTCTTCAAAAAACATGGGAATATGGGGTGCGACTCCTAAGAGCAAAACACGGGTGTTAAAAGTTTTTAATCTATATCCAACTATACTATTACTCTTAGATGTTATAACCTAAAAAATGGTTGCGAATAACACAAAATATAATTTAAGATCAACGTTACATTGTAGATAAAAACACTGTTCAATCCAAAAACTTTGTGATTGTTTTACATTCCCCAAATTACAAGTAAACAGACGACAAAACTAGAAAAACACTATGGTTTTATGGCCAACAATTATTTTAAAAAAAATAATGAAGTCCTTCTCAAACCCTTTTGAAATCCCGACGATCTTATCATTCATCGGGTTCATCGGGTGTGCACCCACACGATCAAACTCATAATCCCAGGATAAAAAGCCCAGGCCACTCGCTAGTTTTAGTAAACGTTAGAAAATCTAAAACTGAAATTATTTCACGTTCTGCTTCTGGTTCTGGTTCTGTTTCTTTGGGTCCAATGTGGCTAACCCTGCACCTAACCCAACTGGTGGTTGACCTTGTTGTTCTGCTTTGGTTGCCTCCTCAGGGTTTTGGGCTCCGTTGGCATCTTCACTGGTGGTGTTTTCTGGTGTCATGCCTGAGTTTATTATGTTAAGAAGCTGGGTGAGTGGCGGTAGAGCCTGAACAGGAACACCATGTGGCCTGATTAATAGACCCCTGGCTGCAGCTTTTTTCCTCGCCTCTGCTACAGCACGAGCAGATCTCTCATCGACTCCCCTACCGCCTCGAGCAAAGTTTTCACCACCAACGGTGTTACTGCCACCACTCCCTGAAGCTCCACCGCCAGATGCTGCCTGGAATGCTTGTATCAAATCAGGGTGAGCCTGCATAGACAACACAGTCGGTTTCATTAAACTATTCTAAAAGTTCACTTTAAATTAATCAGCCTTGATTTACCTTTAAAAGATCAATTGCTGCTTGAGCAGAAACCGCATTTACAGCTTGCCCTTTCTGCTTTTGTGCATTCATCTATTGTCACATTATCACAAAACAAATCTTTAAAAAATAATAATATTATTTATAAATTCCATTAAAAAACACTGAAAAACAAACTTTTACCTGCGCTTCCCGCACTTTAAAGGTTTTCATCCAATTTTCTGAATCCCGAGTCCTCGAGTCATCCTCTCCAAGTTGCTTGACAAGTATGTCATACGTCTTTTTTTCATGCTGTTAAACTACAAATCGTTAGCCACTGATAATATAATAATTATATAACAATTTGTATTAACTTTTAGAGATGATAAAGCCCGCACCTGATGAGAGAGCTTGTAAGCACCGACGCAGTTAAATGCTATAGCAAGTGCGTGATAGCAGACAGCAGTTTGAATATGTTCTTCACCCAAAAGCCTCTCATTCTTCTTTAATGCTTCTTGTAAATAACGAAGAGCCGTATTCATTTTTCCAATATCTTGATACATCATTGCAACATTAATATAAGTTGCAGCAACATCGGGATGATCTGGGCCGGAGGATAAGCTTAATAGGAGCAGAGCACGGGACATGTGTCGTAACGCAAGCTCTGATTGGTTCAGCCCGTGATAAAATAGGGCCATGTTTCCATAGCTGTGAAAGATTGCAAAGCAAAATTGTAGTCATATGAAAAACACATGCTCTTGAATTGGAAAAGTGATGGACTTAAGAGTTGACATAAAATGGTTAACCGGCACCTGTGAGCTGTGTCGGGGTGGTCGAGACCGAGGCACCGTTCATTTATAATAAGCTCTTTGTGTTGTTGCATGATGGCGGCAGCCATGTCTCCAGCATGATAAAGAACCATGGCAAGGTAACTATCAAAAAAACAAAAGTAATCTTTAGTTATTAAATAACTGATCATCTCTAAAAATCAACACCAAATTTTCAAACAAAGATTGAATAAAAAAAGAAAACACTATAAAACAAGAGGTCGCAATATGGACCGATTCCATAAGATTTCAAACAGAGTTGGTCAAATAGATAGACTTAGTACAGGTCGAGTTGCATCGACCCACAAATACTTTTTTGTCCACAAGTTGCTTAGTATTCGTATGAAAATTATGATTACTAAAACTATAATTTAACAAAATTCTTCTAATTTTCTGAGTAAAGCGATTTCAGAGGTTATATGCATAAAGTGATATTCAAACGTTAGCTTAATTTCTTTTGCTTTACCCATTTGACTCGTTACCAAATTGACCTGTTCATTGGTAAATGGGTTGAAACTACCACTTTTACTGAAAACTCCATCACGATTTCTTAAACATTCAAGTAAAAACCATACCGGCAGCAGTTAGCAACCTCACGATGCATAGGACCTGTGACCTATAATTACATGAAGATAAAAAATGATAAATATATAAACACTAATATTCCAACTGCACATACCATGAGACAAAATGGATCGAAACACATACCTGCTGAAGTATTGTAAATGCCTCCGTAAATAAAGTGTACGCTTCATTAAGCATTCCCTGCAAGTATGAGACAACAGATTATACAATGAATAATATTCACATCATTTTAAAACTGAACAAATAATGACGAATAGTGAACTTTACAAACCTCTGCCAGCTGGACCTTCCCGGTTTCCACCAGCTCCTTTGCTTCTTGACATACAGGTATCGAATGCTTTACTACAGGTTGAAGATTCAATATATCTGATGTTTGGAAAGGTGTTCCTGCACTAAGATCGTATTTTTTGGCAGCTATGGCTACCCCCACCTGTGAAAAAAAATTAGCAAATCAATTTCATGATTGCTATTACTACGTAATAATAATAATAATAATACCAATAATAATAATAATAGCACAGGATAAGCATAGTAATTACCTTCAGGCAAAGGTTACGAATAACGGAAATCTTTTTCACATGAGACCTGGCGTCCTCTGGCAATTCAAACTGCAAATGGAGAGCTTGAATTAAAAAAAGAATATTATGAAAATCGATTGATTGATTACTGTCAGAAAAGCTAAGTTCATGTTACCTGGTATTTAACTTTTGCAAATTCAAGGATGTTAGCCCACAAACTTTCAGAAGTGAGATTCATGCAAGATGCTTGTTTTCTAGTAGCAACACTGCCAACCTTCGACCTTGAGTGCCCCTTTGTCACTTTTCCCGCCACAACATCCTGTTTTGTTACAAGTTTCATGAATTAGAATTAGGATTTCAACCAACTTAGATCATAAATCATGAACAATTTCATTTCAGTGTATATTTTTTATCGAGTTTGGGTCACATTTAGGTTAGACCAACTGGGATGAGGTTGACAAAGTAGAGAATGAAGTAGAGCATTACTTAATAGATCGCTAAATGAAGTGCTTATTTCAAATTTAAATTTCCAGAAAGCTAGGAAGGATTAATTGTTTACCTTTTTCTGATTTTTCGACTGCGTATTGTTATTACCAACACCTTTTCCTGAAGCTGTTTGGCAATCTCCAAATAGACAATTAAAAAAATGAGCAATTGCATGCCCAATATCATGATCTGCTGTATCTCTCAAGACATCCTATATAACAAAAGAGAAACTTACACCGTTCAAAAGACCAATGAATAAAGGCAAAAGAAATTTAATAAATATTAAGAGTATTAGAATGACCTTGAGGATGTGTTTTGCACATCTAACTATTATCTCATTAGAGCAAAGATCCCATAAATGAGGCAAATGCTTCGTACCATCAGCTACCTGGGAATATTCCAAAAATTCATCATAACTGGTGAAGAAGATAATAACAATAATAATATTATTGATCTTAAAGTCTATTAACTTATCTTACTTTGCCAATATAACGAACATTAATTCCATGGGCATGTAGTGCTTCAGTGAGTGTTTGGCCATCCATAGGTGAAACTTCAAGGGTGCAAAGATCTTGAATGAATTTTGGAAGCACTGTGTCTTTCAAATACAAACTCACCTTCCGTACACTTTCTTCATCAGCAGCAATCTCCTGTTAAAATATCAAGAGCGAGTCGAATTGGGTTACATAAACATGAATAGTGTTGTGTGGATATTATTATTAAGAATAATACATTTAAGAAGTTGTATGAATTAAAGACATTCTGTGCAACTTTCGACCCCTTAGGGATAAAAAGTAATTTCACAGACAGGAATAGTTACCTCAGGATTCCCAGCCAATTTGAATTCAGTAAATACATTTGGGTTAAACCGTATATCCTCAGACTTATCTGCCACATCAGCAGCCTTAGAACCAGACTCATCAACGACTGTCTTATCTTCTGATGCGTTCTGCACAACATATAGTAGGATAAGCAACATTGAAGTCTTCATAAAAGAATTTTGGGAGTAGCATAAGATACCATATCATTATATCAATATAATTGGAGGGTCACTAGCCTTTTAAGCAAATACAAAACTTTAAATTAAAAGGTTGTAGGCTTAGAATGTGCTTTACCGGTTCAGCATCAGATGTTTCGGGTATTTTAGCAGGCTCAGCTTGATCTACTTGTTCCACATTATCATCCTTTGAAGGATCTACAGATTTAGATGTTTCTTCTGGCTCACGTTTAGATTTTGAATTTTTTGCCGCTTCAGCCTTCTCACATAGACAACATAATAGTTACATATGTGCCAAAATATTTATAGTAACTTCTATAAAATATACATAATTATTACCTGGCAAAAGGCAGTAATTAATTCAGGTCTCAAAATGCAAAACTTGGAATTTGGTCCCGTGTAATTTGCATCACGGGGAGTGACTCGCATCAAGTCCAAGAGATAATGCCTGTACATAACAGTTTTTTACAGAAAAATATATTTAGTCCAAACAATATAGAATAGGAAAAAAATACTACTACAAGTATAGTTTAAAAAATCACCTATCATCACTTCCAACAATGCCCTTGCATTCAACAGGTGCAGCTATTTGGAAAACATTTCCTGCTCCATCAAGAACGGTGTGTTCTTTCACCCGCAAGCGTTTTGAAGCTTCAAGTACCTATTGTTAGATTTGATTTAGCACATGTCATAAAAAATCTAAACAAAAGTATCATTACTGAAAAAGTTAAGCTGCTTCAATGCAAATAGATGAAAGATATTTTATTAGTCAAATTACATTTTTCCCTTTGAACGGCAATAGCCATCCAAGATAGAAGCTTTGAACCAGTCTCTTAATAAACCGTTCAAGTGCCTTACCAAGTTACATATATTATTAATCAAAGACAATGAAAAACATAAACAGAAAAAAGATGTACACACACATACAACGAACCTTGGAATGAAAATCTTGGTTCCAGCAAATCTTTTTGCCATTGTCAACAGACCCGTATAGAAGTGAATCTGATTTATCACCTTGTAAAATTCCGGGTAGAACACTCTGTTAAAAAACAGGCACACAAAAATTAAGAAAAAGAAAAAACTTTCAGTAAGAAACAAGCAAATAAAAACCTCAAACCCCATTCTATATAGTAAAAAACAGAAAAGTGAATACCTGTGCTACTACTCTATGACCTCTATAGTCAATAATGGCCATGGCAAGATTGTACAATCCAGGAACATCAGCTTCTTGGTAAGCTTTTGTGCCTTTTAGATCATTGTTGGAAGATGCATACGTGGCTTGCTCACTCTCTGCCAGCTGTACCTCTGAAGGTGCATCAGAAACCGATTCTACCACGCCATTGAGGTCATGATTCTCCATGGTTGCGGCACTAGATTTCTCCCCGTTGACCTTAGAGGATTTAGTCAACATTTTATCAGAGGATTTTATGTTTGAATCTGATGGTTGCTTTCTGGATAGCTGCTCGAGATCCGCATCAACAGCAAAACTAAAGAATATGTTGTTGTGAACATACCTACAACCAAATACAAAAGTAATACCATTTAATAGGGCACTAATGATAATTAAGAGGTGTTGGCACATGTGTTCTGTAAGCGATTATGATTAATCAAGTATATAAAATCAAATAATCAGCTTTAAATATTGAAAAATAATTGGAGTTTCATCCTACTTACATGTGAAAGCATTCTGGATCAGTTGGATTAATTGGTGGGATGCATCTGCTAATGACTCCAACAGCACCACTTATTGCGGCATCAACAAAATCAGAAGACACCTTATACAGAGCTCTATCTCTCAAGATCCTATATACAATATACTCTGAGTAAGAAACAATACTATTCCAAACCAAAACACATTGTAAAACACACAAACTTAAAGTAAAATCTTAAGAAGTAACATATAAAGGAAAGTGTCAAAAGTCATTTAAAGTTTTTCTTAAAACATGTTAATGAAATTATGTACCTTTTTGTGATCTTAGGCATGCTGATTATTTTTCAATATTCAAAAATTTAGGACAGAATGTGTTTAGGCTTTTAGGTTCACCCCGACTGGACCCATTTCAACGTGTTGCCCAACACGCACAGTTGCTACATCTAAAAGTAACAGTAAAAAAACTACACACCTTTCTTGAGGGGTTGAATGGGGAAACTCTCTACAAGATTGTAGTTCCTCATTCCAGTCTCTTTGCATACCGATTAATTCACTCCCAAAAGATAGAGTAAGTGAGTTCTCTGCTCTTGCTGCATCACGTCTATGATCTAATAATGCAATCAAACACAAGTTAAAAACAACAGAAAAAACAACTAAGTTTGTATTGAAAATGCAAATATAATTACCAGGAACAGGATACAATCCAAGCCACGAATTTGGAGGCAATAATGACTGGATGTTTTCAAAAGGATGAGCAGAAGCTTTGCGTTCCAACATTTCACGAAAAGCTAAAGAAAATAAATCACAGGAAAGATGCAGAAATCATAACTTAAGTCGTTCCTGAGATGAAAGAATAAAATAAATTGTACATTCATAATCACCTTTCTTGAATTTGGAGCTGATCTTTTGCAAAAGCCCTATAAGGGTAGTTGCTTCAGAAGCAGCCTTAGTCGGTTTTGGGTCAAGGGTATTTCCAGAACTTGAATTAACATAAAACGTGGTTGTGGTTCCAGTTATACAATATTTACTCCCTTCCAGTGTCACCACATCCAGATAAATTAGATCCCCAACAAGCCTGAACATAAAAAATAAAACATGGCATTCTTAGATATAGATCATTAAATATTCTATCAAAAGACAAGATGACAAACCTTCTGTAGCTTGGAGGAGGATTAAAGGATGAAAAGACAATGCTTTCTACACATTTGATTTCTTTGGAAGGAGATGACAACAAATTTGAAAGTGAACCAGAAACGTCCTCCATGAACCCTAAATTCTCAAGCTCCAAGACCTCGGTTTTTGTGGGATTATCTATTTGAAGTTTTAAAATATCAGTCGCTGAACAACTTATAAAAATAAATGAATAAAGACATTTTTCTAAGCAATAAACCTCCGGATTTCGTAGTTGCACTCTGCCCCATTTCATGTTGCAATGCAAGTGACGTTGATAATGAGGAGTGCAGTGTTGATAAAGAAAGCAATTCTCGTGTACGATGAACATGGGCCCTGATAGATCTATCATCATAAAGTGCTGCCAGATTTCCATTCATTAAGTCAAATCATATAAAAAAGAATATCGACTTATTGTTCTCAAAGGGAAGTAAAAGGGTGCAATGTACCTGCAATCATCTCTAAAGAACAGTCTCCAGATGTTATGTCAGCAACCTCAGAAATTTCATGGTAATCTTCTAAATGATGAGTGGACCCGTCCTTAGTGTGCAATAATAAGTCATAACAAGTAAAAAAGCACGTTTCGGGAGCATCAAGAAGGAATTGTCTCACATCCATAACAGAATCGCTGGGACTTAACTGAAAATGAGATAGATTTCAATCAAACAGAGAATGGAAATCATACCAACAAAATTTAAAACATATCACAGTTAAAGATACCATACTTGCAACTCTAGCTTTTCGCCAAATTGTGTTTTGACGGGAACAGGAAAAAGATGAATGTCACCTGTGTGATAAAATCAAAAACATCCAATCTAAGAGAAGTAACACCAATATATTTTAGATGTAACAAAAGATTCTTTAGTCACAGAACAAGGTATACAGCATTAACTAGATTAAACAAAATGCATCCACAAATACTAGACTACGAGCAGAAACATCTCGAGTGCCAGACATTGAAGATGCACAAAAAAGAAAAAACACGTCTAGTCTGGCATGCTAAGTTATATTCATTGCCTTTTCCACAATTAAGCAGCATGTGTTTGTTTATTATTAATATTACTAGTCCTTCTATTTGTATGCAAACTTTTTATGTGCCTAATAATGAAGCGATAAGCACGTGGACGTATGTGAAGCACTCGCGTTCAAACACCTATAATACATGTGTTTTGTTCCATTAAATCATGATAACAAATTATATCACTATTATTTCCCCCATATGTTCATAATAATGTGGATAAAAGGAGCAAGTACCACCCAAGGCTTGGTTACTCCTAACATCAAAGATTCAAATGAATAATTACCATATCACATACATACCAACAGTTTCAACTCATAACAACATGATTCAATGCACAAATGCTAAAGAATATTCACCTTGCTTAACCTGATTCTCTGAACTTGCATTGTCAGCCTCCTTGACCTCCGGCTTAGTATCCTGTATCTCGGCCGAAGGTGGGACCCCATTAGCATCCACCTTTTGCTCTTCACTGGGCTTCAACTTATCATCCAAGTGACCATTGGCCGAGACCACCGGTGCAGCTGCATTCGCAGAGGCGTGTGAGGCTTTCTTATTCCGCCCCCTGCTTGATTTCCCAGCCATATCTACTTCCCAGTCACCTAAACCCCAACACAAACAACATCAGTGCATCAAAGTAACGAACTTTAACCCACAAACACATAAAATATTAAAAATTACAATAGCCAATATCAAAACCGTTCTAACAATCAATCCATAATTGGTCAAAACAATGACTGGAGTACAGAACTTGCTAAACAAAGAAAAAACCCATAAAATTCAATCAAAACAATTCCAAAATTGACATATCCAATCGACATAAACAAGAAACAACTATAAACCCCATATACGAATTACGATTCAGCTATTAAACCCCCACCAAATCGGAACCAAAATCCTTGCGAATAAATGCTGATATGAACGTGAAATCAAAATCAAGAAAGATTTTGAAGAAAACCCACCTGAATTTGAATATGAGCGATTGAAATCTGTGGAAAAACAGAGGGTATGAGAAGGGTTTAAGGGGGATTGAGGCAGTGGCGGCCGAAAACGAGCGTGTGGGTACTGAGAGAGAAAGGGGTTAGCGTCTCAAATGTGTGGGTTTTATTCACATATTCAATGGGTCAATGTAACTTTGATTTGTTAACTTTTAGGTCATTTGCACACGCTCTCTACAAATCTAATTTAGTTTTTCAAAAATAGTACACTACTTTTTGTTTTTTGTTTTTAGATTATTTTGATTTAGGGTGGTTTATATTTTAGGTGTAGTCGATAAACTAGCATGTATCTTTGCACTACGCGGTTTGGATTTGTTTGATATTCTTCTGTTAGCGGCTGACTTTGGTTGTTATTGGTTTAACTTATCGTAAGCTATAAAAGTGAGTATTGATATTGGTTCTGATTATACTAATAGTGACAATGATAATGTTTGTTTATAATTGATTCAGTTCGTTATGGTACCACAATGTTAACTGTACTGCCTACAATATCATAAATAACTCAATTAAACACAACTTCACTTTTAAAAAAAGTCAATAATGAACAAAAGTTATATCCCATTGTAACAAGTTGAAAATTTTACACATGAAATGATAAGTTTAAAAGTTCAAAGTTAAAAATAAATTTTTTTGAAGAAATTAGGGTTTTAACCTTGGTCGCAGACCGTGATAAAAAACCTAACGGTTCATTTAGGACTAAATTAGGGTTTTGAGATTCCTGATGGCATAGTGGACTGTTATTCCATTTTTTGTAAACTCTAATAGTCCGTTGCGTGTTCACCAAGCAAATTTCTTTGGGATTGACAAGTGGCATGCTAACGATGCAAGAGAAGGTAACACGCGTCATCCTGAAATGACACGTGTCAGGTGACGAGGCATCTGATAACGAGACATGTTGACATGTGTCAAAATCTAATTGGTGAAGAGTATTCAAAGCCGTTATAGCAGGGTTGTTGACCGCGACCACTTTGTTTAGCGATCCATAATGATGGGCACAATTAGCCTATAAAAGCCAACATACATCATGCAAAACTTTATGCATTAAGACCTTATGCCCCTATTATACCATGCCTAAACTAGTATACTACCCTCGTTAAGCTTAAGGTGCATCTGCGAATGTGTCATCAAGGTTTTAGAAGCATT
Source organism: Flaveria bidentis (assembly GCA_018326385.1). Taxonomy (NCBI): domain Eukaryota; kingdom Viridiplantae; phylum Streptophyta; class Magnoliopsida; order Asterales; family Asteraceae; genus Flaveria; species Flaveria bidentis. The sequence continues at coordinate 1,390 of BJCM01083701.1, read as the reverse complement.
AAACTGTAATTTCAGCTCGTCAACTAGGTGAACAAGCTTACAAAACTTCATTTGCATGCTATTGTCATATGTGCACAAATATTTATGAAATATTTTCAAGTGTGTTAATGAAATTTTATTTTCAAATGTCTATGTTTATAAAAAACAGTATATGATTATGACATGTCAGTTAAAACAAAGTAAGTGACAATGACATTGTATACGTATATCAATCGATGATACACGTATTGATGGGTAGTTGTGTTATGCCACAGTATGGCTGATTTCAACATGTATAAACTAGATGATTTTAGTGTATAGTATGGGCATCGTCAAAATTTGAGACAACTAAAAAAAACTTATGATGATGATTTTGATATAATTCATATTGTTATAAAATATATGCTAACATGATTCACCAACTTTCTGTTGACGTTTCATTTTTAAAATGTTTCTAGGAAAATGGATTATATGTTTAAAACAAGGTTCACGCATTAAGCAGACCTTGTAGCAGGGAATCATCCATCGAGAGATGTAAAGAATTCATAATTAGATATTGTGGCTCTGGCCTACTTGTATTACATTTTAATGTCAAATGTTTTGAAAACAATGTAAATTGTAAGTATTTTCATAAATCCTTATATTGAAATATATGAATATTTGAATTAACCCTAACTGTTGAATTACCTGTTGTGTGAGGACTTGATGAATTGAACAATCGATAGTATTGATTGCCTCTTACTAAGTCATTAGAGTTTTTGACATGTGAAAAGGAATCAACCATTGAATTTGAACTTTGATTGATTTTCAATAAACAAATTTAGAACCTTTTACATGATACCAAATGATCTGGCTCATATCTTAAAACTGGAAAGTGACACATGGTCAACCAACCCCCTGAAAAGTTTTACTCCATGCGTATACATAACCGGATTTTGAATGACATCTAATGAAATGAAAACTTTCCTTTGTGGAAGATGCATAAAACTTTGAGTTGGAAAAAGTTCTGTTATTGAGTTGCATGTCACACCCCCGCTAAAGCGGAAACACGGGAATGTAACGAGACGGGATCGTCATAACACATGGTATATGAAAGAGAAGCAATATAAGTATGATGACAGGCGTGTCATGACGACACCCGAGCACAAATGGAGACTTGTGTCGCGTTTAGTCAATATTCACGACAACATAGCCATAAGCATAACATAAAGATGATCACATAAGCAAATAGTATGACATTGTTTAATTTCCCACAACCCGGGAACAAGTGTCAATCATGCAAGTATAAGCCAAGCTACACAATGAATACAACATAAGTTTGTCCAAAAATGCTTAGTCTCAAAATGCATCCTAGGGTCTCCTCTACAAGGCAGCACTCCTAGATCTTCAGCTATCAAGATCACCTGAAAAG